>JAPXFQ010001167.1:0-59115 GCA_028564705.1 Apricaphanius iberus
CTTTGTCTTTGTAGCCGTTGGCTGGCCTTCTGTTCCTCCTCCTGGTCGTCTACTTCTGGTCCTGGTCCTCTTCACCTTTGTGGATTCAGGGGTCGACTACCCTGAACCCTGTGATTTGGCCGGGGATTATTATGCCCCACTATTTGGCCTCCTCACCTAATTGGAGATCTTTCTTTGTCTCAGAGAGGGATCTCTGAAGTCCCTCCGCGGGGGCGCACTGGCTCCAGTGATACCAGGTCTCTCCTTTTCCTCTCAGGCGAACAGCATGAGACGTCCTCTCCACCACCTGGTATGGGCCCGTCCACCTGGGTTCTGACCACTTTCTCTTAGTGACCTTTAGCAACACCCACTCGAGTTCTGGTGAGCTGGTGACCTCCGTTTCGTCTCTTTGGTCCTGGACCTGCTTGGAAAACTGAGATACCACACTTTGCAATATGTTAAAATACACTCTTTTACTCAGTTTCCTCACCACCCCTTAATAGCTAGACCACCGGATAGCTATCTACATACTTTTACCCCCCTCCTTCCGTCCTCCGCTTCGCCTATGCTTCCTCCCGATCCCCCCCCCCCGAGAAGATTTACCTTTTGTCTACAGATGAAAATGAGAAACTGAGTAAAAGAGTGTATTTTAACATATTGCCAAGTGTGGTATCTCAGTTTTCCAAGCAGGTCCAGAACCAAAGAGGCGAAACGGAGGTCACCAGCTCACCAGAAGTCGAGTGGGTGTTGCTAAAGGTCACTAAGAGAAAGTGGTCAGAACCCAGGTGGACGGGCCCATACCAGGTGGTGGAGAGGACGTCTCATGCTGTTCGCCTGAGAGGAAAAGGAGAGACCTGGTATCACTGGAGCCAGTGCGCCCCCGCGGAGGAACCTCAGAGATCCCTCTCTGAGACAAAGAAAGATCTCCAATTAGGTGAGGAGGCCAAATAGTGGGGCAGAATAATCCCCGGCCAAATCACAGGGTTCAGGGTAGTCGACCCCTGAATCCACAAAGGTGAAGAGGACTAGGACTAGAAGTAGACGACCAGGAGGAGGAACAGAAGGCCAGCCAACGGCTACAAAGACAAAGAGCGAAACCACACTTCCCAGCTGCCAGGAGCCAGAGAGGGGGAAAGGAAGTGCCAGGTTAAGAAGAGCAAAACTTTTGTTGTATCATTTATCATTTTACTGTTTTCACCTCTGCAGACTAAATAATCACTTGTATATCTAATCAACTTTGAAGCAAAAATGACAACCGCTTGGCTCCACGTGCTTATCGTTTTTTGGTGTATAATCATGGCTGTATTTTTATGGGGACTCCTGAGGGCAGTGGGACTGGCCTAAACAGCTGAAAGAGGGATCAACTTACTTACAGTAGCATAGAATGATTATTACCTGTTACAGGGCCAGAAAAAATAAAAAAAATAAAACACACATGATAATTTGGATCACTCGATTGGTCTGGCCGGAAGAAGGCAGGGACGGACAGATAGAATATCACGAAGGGTATACCTTAGCCTGGACAGCTGCGAGAGCAGACAGGCACCGTCTAATATATAAAGACTCACGCCAAAGACTAGAGGATTCCCTCTGGTACCGAGCCTTTCCAACTTTTCTTAATATGTTTGGTAAATATAAAAGTTTAGTTCCCTAGCAGTGTTTACAGTCATTATGGTCACGTGCGGATGCTGTTGCATCCCATGCCTACGCGCCCTCCTTAACAGATTAATCACCACGGCCATCTCCCCTGCTCCTCAGGACTCTGCACACATGATGATTGCTCTCTTAGAAGAAGAACCAGTGGAAGAAAATGAAGAGGATGGGTTTGAAGTACTTTAAAATTTTTTGAGGTGTGCTTTTCTAACATGATTATGATTTTTGATAGGTTTATTTACTCTCTAGCTACTAACAGTGTGCACTGCTTTGACTTATATTGAACTCTTAAGAGAGTTCAAAAGGGGGATTATTGAGGATTTTTAATGTGATTAAATGTTTTATGCTTGCTGAAAGTTGCTAAAGGCCTTGGAGGAAGTGTTATCTGATATGAGATGTGCTGTACCATAGAAGGAGTGTTTTAATTAGAGATGAAGCTGCAGGACCAGGTGCCCCGTATCTCGCAGGATGTACTGAAATGCCAGGAACACCTTATCTCGCAGGATGTACTGAAATGTGTGTGTGGGGAAATAAATCAGCAAATGTATTGGTGTGAATGTGCTGTGAACCAACATGTGGATTGAATAAAACAAGCCTGTTTGCGAAGAGGGCCAGAATGCTTTCGGACTCAGCTAATGAGGACAAGTATTCTCCACTCTTCTGCAGAAGGTGACACTAAATTAAGACTCAGCCTGACTTTTTTCTCCACTGAAGAGGTTATACTCTAAGAACTCCTGAACTGGGGGTGGTATTATTGACCACGACAAAACCAGGCAGGTATAAGGACAGGGTTTTCACAGATATCTTAGAATTACTGTCATTCAGACTCCAAAATATGTTTTGTCTATATTTTAATTCCTCGCCAGGATCAGCCATCCCTAACATTATTTTGTTCATAATTCTTAAGAACATTTAGCCATCTCCCTTCACATTAGATATTTCGTAGATAGGAAATCTAGCAACGTAGATGATAGTGTTTATTCTGGTAATTCAACTGATGTCATTGAGTTTGATAACCTGTAAAAAACTTGTCTTCTAAAGAGGTTATTGGTCATCATTATGTGTTAGTTATTGTGATTTGCTGAAGCCAGTGTTTGAATTTGAACCTTCATACTTTAACCTGTTGTTGTTCAATCTTTTCAAATGGCACCAACAGTCAATTGAGACTGACATTTGAGCTTAGTCATTTGTGCTGAGCGGGTTGCGTCTTGCAACTATTCATTTTATTATAGCGTGAGCGTGGAGACGTATCGCGTTGGTAAGACGTATCGCGTCATTTCCTGTTTTGTGACGAACTCGTTTGTAGCAAGTCGGTGTTTCTCTCTCTCTTGAACTGATCTAACTTTCTCTGTCAATAAGTTTTTTCTGAGTTGCTTAACACATTAAAACGTTAAGTTTCTTCACGGTTTAGGACTCTTTAAGCGTTTTACTGGGTTAATTACTTTGTTTTTAGGTAAGGTAAGGTACCGCTTGGTTAGCTTAGCTTTACGGCTAGCATGGCTTCGGCAGCTTTCTCTCTTGTCCCTCCATCTCTCTCTACACCTCCTCCTCTTTCCTGCTCTCTCTGTCAGATGTTTAGTTACTCCTCCGCCTCATTTAGTGAAGTTGGTAGGTGTAATAAGTGCAGCATTTTTGTAGCTTTGGAGGCGAGGGTTTCTGAGCTAGAGGCCCGGCTCCGCGCTGTAGAACAGCCAGGCCCAGCAGTAGCTAGCGCGGAGTCAACTAGGACAGGACCTAGCCGTCCTTCAACAGCTCCCGTGCAGCCGGGACCTCAGGCGAGCTGGGTGACTGTTCGTAGGAAGATTAGCGCCAGACCCCAGTCCGCGGCCAACCTCCAGCCCCTTTCTCTGAACAATAGGTTCGCCCCGCTCAGCGACGCACCCGCCGAGCAGGAGAGGCCGATTCTTGTAATTGGCAGCTCCATAGTTAGGAATGTGGCTCCAGAGACACGAAAGACCACCGTCAAATGCCTTCCAGGGGCCAGGGCTGCGGACATTAGGTCCCATCTGAAGCTTTTGGCCAAGGACAAACGGCGGTATAGCAGGATCGTTATCCATGCTGGTGGCAACGACACCCGGCGACGGCAGTCGGAGGTCACTAAAATTAGCGTAGCTTCGGTGTGTAGGGCTGCCAAAAAGATGTCTGACTCTGTAATTTTTTCTGGTCCCCTGCCTGATCGTACTAGCGATGACATGTACAGCCGTATGCTTTCGTTCCACCTTTGGTTGTCAAGGTGGTGTCCAGAAAACGATGTGGGCTACATTGATAACTGGGGGGCCTTCTGGGGAAAACCTGGACTGTTACGTAGAGACGGCATCCATCCCACCGAGGACGGAGCTTCGCTTCTTTCCAGGAACATTGATAGGGTTATCTCTAGTTCCCCAAAGCCGTGACAACCCAGAGTCCAGCTCAGGGAACCCAGAGTCCAGGTCAAGGAACAGGGACTGCCACCCACCCACTACCCTATAGAGATAGTTTCCCGTCCACTACCCAAAACTAATGAATTAAAAGTTAATGCTACTAGAGCAAAGTATAAAAATCTCATAAAGATAAATAAAACTCGGACTGAACATAAAAACAAATCAATTAAATGTGGTTTACTAAACATAAGATCTCTCCCCTCAAAAACACTCTTGGTAAATGACTTAATTTGTGAAAATAATATTGATTTGTTTTGTCTTGCAGAGACATGGTTGCAGGAAGAGGACCATGTCACAATAAATGAGTCAACTCCCCCTAGCTACTTAAACTTTAGTGTCCCTCGAAGTACTGGTCGAGGAGGTGGAGTAGCAACTATCTTTCATTCCGATTTACTAATTAATCTCCAAAAAAATAATAGTTACAGTTCCTTTGAGCATCTAGTTTTTAGCTTTCCTCATACACATAACAAAGCAGTAAAGCCACTTTTGTTTGTGGTCTTATATCGTCCACCAGGACCTTATTCTCAATTTTTAGATCAGATTTCAGATTTTCTATCTGACTTAGTTTTAAACACTGATAAAGTCATTATAGTCGGAGACTTCAATATTCATGTTGATAATGAAAGTGATAGTCTAAATACAGCTTTTCACACTATCCTAGACTCAATAGGCTTTACTCAAAATGTGCAGGGACCAACACATTCTTGTCACCACACTTTAGATCTTGTGCTGACTTATGGCATTGACTGTGAAGAAATAACAGTCTTTCCACATAACCCTATCCTGTCTGATCATTTCCTTATCACTTTTAAACTTACTCTAATGGATCATATCAAACCTGAAAGAAAACTTCATTATACCAGAACGTTATCAGACAACGCTGTAGCAAATTTTAAAGAAGCTCTTCCAACTTTAATTTCCTCAGTTTATAAATGCAGAACAGAAAACAGTGATTTAACTCGTGACCCCTCACAACTTGACATTTTAGTTCATAGCGTTAATTCCTCCCTGCGTCGGGCAATAGACAAAGTTGCCCCCTTGAAAAGGAAGGTGGCTAGCCATAGAAGATTAACTCCCTGGTTTAATTTAGAGCTACGTACCCTAAAGCAGAATGTTAGAAAACTAGAGAGAAAATGGCGCTCCACGCATTTACATGATTCCTTTTTAATATGGAAAAATAGTTTATTGCTATATAAAAAGAGCCTTCACACAGCTAGAACAGCATATTATTCATCTTTAATCGAGGAGAATAAAAATAATCCTAGGTTTCTTTTTAATACAGTTGCCAAACTCACACAGGATCATAGCTCTATCGAGCCAACCATTCCCCAAGCTCTAAGCAGTGACGACTTCATGCAATTCTTTATAAATAAAATAGACTCCATAAAGAATAAGATAATTGGGAACCTTCCCAATATGCTTGCTTCCTCCTTAGTTAATGAGGCAGCCTCAAAAATGGTGGAACCTAATATATGCTTAAACTGCTTTAATGCAGCCGAACTTTGTGATGTACTAAAATTATTAGCTTCATCTAAACCTTCAACTTGCGTTTTAGACCCAATCCCAACTAAACTCTTAAAAGAAGTTTTCCCTCTGATCGCTGCTCCAATTTTAAATATAATGAATCTATCCTTAGTCAATGGATATGTACCACAGGAGTTTAAGATTGCTGTAATTAAACCTCTACTTAAGAAACCCTCTCTTGATCAAAACGACTTAATTAACTATAGACCGATATCTAATCTTCCCTTCTTATCTAAAATTCTTGAGAAAATAGTTGCACACCAGATATGTGAGCATTTAAACAATAATGAGCTGTTTGAGAAGTTTCAGTCAGGCTTTAGAGCTCATCACAGCACTGAAACAGCTCTGGTGAAGGTTACTAATGATATTCTCATAGCCTCAGACAATGGACTGGTGACCATTCTGGTCCTGTTAGATCTCAGTGCTGCCTTTGACACTGTTGACCACAATATTCTCATAGAAAGGCTTCAAAGTGTCGGTATAATAGGAACAGCACTAGGTTGGTTTAAATCTTATTTGTCTTTCAGTTTGTTCAGGTAAACAATAGATCTTCCTCAACCTCAATAGTTACTTGCGGAGTACCACAGGGTTCAGTGCTTGGGCCGATTCTCTTTACTATATATATGCTTCCTATTGGTAAAATAATTAGGCAGCATGGGATAAAATTCCATAGTTACGCAGATGATACACAGCTATATCTATCCATAAATCCTGATGAATCCAATCAGTTAGGTAGACTACAGGCATGTCTGGAAGACATAAAAACTTGGATGACTCTAAACTTCTTGCTTCTAAATTCTGATAAAACAGAAGTTGTCGTCTTTGGACCAGAAGCTCTGAAAAAGAAACTACTTAGTCAGCCCCTTCACCTGGACGGCATTAAATTAGCCTCCAGTAATAAAGCAAAAAACCTCGGTGTCATTTTTGACCAAGATATGTCATTTAGAACTTACATTAAAGAAGTCTGTAGGATTTCCTTTTTTCACCTTAGGAATATTGCAAAAATTAGAACCATCCTGTCCAGGAATGATGCTGAAAAACTAGTCCATGCCTTTGTTACTTCAAGGCTGGATTACTGTAACTGTCTATTATCAGGTAGTCCACAGAATACAATTAAAAGTCTTCAGTTAGTTCAAAATGCTGCTGCTAGGATTCTGATGAATATTAAAAGAAGAGATCACATTTCCCCTGTTTTAGCTTCTCTTCACTGGCTCCCAGTAAAATCTAGAATAGAATTCAAGATCCTCCTTCTGACATATAAAGCCCTTAATAATCTAGCTCCATCATACATAAGAGACCTGATTGTTCCATATGTTCCTAACAGAGACCTTCGCTCTCAGACTGCAGGTTTACTGGTAGTTCCTAGGATTTCTAAAAGTAGAATGGGTGGCAGATCTTTCAGCTATCAGGCTCCCCTCCTATGGAACCGGCTCCCAGGGTTGGTTCGTGAAGCAGACAATTTGTCTATCTTTAAAACTAGGCTAAAAACTTTCCTCTTTGACAAAGCTTACAGTTAGAGATATGTTTATAGGTAGTTAGAGTCAGGTCAGACAGGTAGATAGGAAGAGACAGGTTAATGTTAGTAGTCAGGCAGAGTGTCAAAAGTTAGGAAGAGATAGGAAGAGGTAGAGTAGCTAGGTAGAGATAGATTAATGTAAGCCAGGTAAAGATCCGGAGCCGGTCGCGGCTTACCGCCGCGGAAGAAATGTGCCCCACAGGGGCCAGCCAGCGCCGGAGAGAGGTCCCTCAAGGGGATCCTCCCGCACAGTGCGGCCGCCCATTACCTGCCGGGTTGAATCCCCCGGGCAGACTGTGCGGACCCCACCCGTTTATCTCTTAAACGTTTCTCGCCCTCTTCAACTCTGTCCTCTCAGTTCTGTCTATTTTTCCTTAAGATAGTTGTCGACTATCGGTCTCGTGCCGGTATTTAGCCTTAGATGGAGTTTACCACCCACTTTGGGCTGCATTCTCAAACAACCCGACTCCGAGAAGACCCCGGCATGACGGGGGCCGTTACCGGCCCTACACCGTCCACGGGTCAGGAGGACTCAGACAGAGTGTTGGTAGCCAGGTCTCCTAGTAGCTAGGAGACAGGTTAATGTTAGTAGCTATGCTGCTTTAGGCTAGGCTGTTGGAGGACATTATTAGGGTCTGTTCCTACTTTCTCTCCTACTTCTCCCCAACTGCATGATGTGCTGTCAATTCAAGCACTAACCTGTTTTCTATTATAGTAGGTGCTCCGGATTAGCCCTGCTTGACGACCCTGACTAAGATGGCATTGCAGTGACGGAAAATTCTCCACGTCCTGCAACAAACTTGTGCATCGGTTCTGTTGCTCTTTCTGTGTCTCTGTTGTGTATTCTCCAAGCCACAGACGGTCGCGGCAGATAACCGCTTGTGCTGAGCCTGGTTCTGCCGGAGGTTTCTTCCTGTTAAAAGGGAGTTTTTCCTTCCCACTGTCGCTGCATGCTTGCTCAGTATGAGGGATTGCTGAGAATTCCACGACGCAATCTTCTGTGGTTCTGTAATTTCTACACTAAACATCGTATTGTAATAACTCTTTTTGTAAAGTGCCTTGAGATGACATCTGTTGTGAAATGGCGCTATATAAATAAACTGAATTGAAATTGAATTGAATTAATAGTAATAATAATTAATAACTGTCTTTGAACCACTTTTAATATTGCTGATAACTAAGCAAGCACACTTATTGTGCGACAGTGATATAAATGGTTCTTTAACCACTGAAAAAAGGTTGGTTTGAATGCAAGAGGTATAGATATTTAATATAATAAGTAATATAATATATATATATATATATATATATATATATATATATATATATATATATATGTATATATATATTACTTAATTTCCCTCTTGGGTCAATAAAGTATTTTTGAATTTGAATTGAATTTGAATAAGGACAGATAGGAAGATGAAAATGTATATTATGTAAGAATGAACAATTGATTAAATTATTTGGACTGGTGTGACTTAACAAAATAAAAGTTCTAAACTTCCCATATTACCAAAATACCAGCAGCTGTGACCTTGGGCACTCCATGTTCCTGAGATAAGAGCTGTCCATTTCTGGCCCGCAGAAGTTTTTGCAATATATTATATTTAGCAACAAACTGTCTGAACGATTAAGGTTTGGAAATAAATTATGTGGCGAATACAATACACCCTGAACTAATTAGGAATAATTAGTTTAAATAAAGATAGCTTTGGGATAGTCTCTAGAACTAAAAAGAATTTAGAAACTAAGAAGCATCCAGCCGTCAAACTGCCTGCCCTTGGAGTTCTAGCAGGGGCAGAATATCTGGGAGTCCATGTGTTAATCCACTATTTGTGTTGCCCAATGATCTACACTTATCAGCAGTAGGGGGCAGTAATGCACATTTACGCTGGTTTCCAACTGCATTGAAGAGACTGCAAAGAGAAGACAAAGAAGAACTACGTTCTGTATTTTCAGGTGCAGATAATGAGGCTCTAACGGGATATGTTTGATCGTATTGCTTGACACAAACTCAGTTACACACAACATTGATGTACATATTGTCACGTAGTTAAGCAAAGTAATATATTTTTTGAACATATTCAGATACAGTGAAGCATTTAATTGTTGAGAGTTTAGCTAGTTGCTACTAGCTAGCAACATGGCAGTAGTAAACCTATTTAAGTATTCTTTTCCTGCTGGATCGGTGAATTGTAGTCGTTGAGGGAAAAAACTTGGAGTTTTAGAATCACTGAGAGGTCTGCTTTGAGAAAATCCTTTGTTTGCATGGTTCTGTTCAAGTTCGGTTTCTGAGAGGCTTGGTTTAATGTGTTCAAATAAGGTCTAATGTGTACATGTAAAAATCGTGATGTCACATAACTGCTCTTTTAATTGCATGTTGTTTTTTTGCTGTTTTTGGAGGTTATATGAAATATTTTAGGTTTTCTGTGGATACCATAGATGCTAATATTCACATAGCAACTGTGATGACAGGTCTGCCTATATAGGACGTTTTGGCGCTTGTTAGACAGATCTAAAGGCAAAAGTGGGTCATGGTCACTCCAGAACTAGAAGTTTGAGGCAGTTGCTGAAGTCATTAACATCTGATCTTTGCAGGAGATGGCGGCTTCAAGGCCAAAGAGAGCTAAAAGAAATCCCAGACAAGATGGTTGGCATTATTGCTCCTTAGGTGAAGATAAAACAAGATTTAATATTCGATATATTGATTCATTTAAAGGTGAGATGCCAAAGAATATTTTTTTTTTGTTACTCCACATGAGGAACTCAAATCATGTTCAATGTTCTATTACCATTGAACATGAGCTTAAGTATGTTTTATGACCATAGAACACCTTTTTGAGCTCCAAGGAAACAATCAGCTGCTCAAAATAGAAGCTGTTATTGCGAAAATCAGTCTTTCGTGTATTTACACATGCTAGTTTTATTTAGAGTAACAGATACACCCAAGAAATCCAAGAATAAATTTGAGAAATAATGTGAGATACAGACTGAATAAAATTGTAATTTCTACTTATTAGATTTAATCAGTAGCACTTATTCAATTTGTTTTTAATTTGAAACTGAAGCTGTTAATTATGTTTTTACTCAGATGATTTAAATCAGGGTTCCAAACTTGGGGTCCCTAGAGATCATAGGGCTTCCCATTCATTTTCTCTGTGCTGAAGTTGTGAGGTTACCAAATTTATATTTGTAGATATCAAATTAACAAAAAAAAAGTACAATAACAAAAAAAACTGTCTATATAGCCTACAGTGTAAAACAAAAATAAGAACAGAACTACAATTCCTGCTTACTTTCTGACAATACAAGCTTGTGTTTATCACTTTTAATGAGTTTATGCAGGTAGGAACTGGGGTTGGTGGTCCTGGCTTGTCCTGGACATAGGCAATGGGTTTTCTCAAAGAAATAAGGTTGTGAGTCACTAATTTAAAGCACGCATTGTCTAAACTGTGTGCTTCATTAATCCAATCAAATAAACATTTCAAATCAAAAGATTCTGGGGGCCAACAAACTTCCACTGCTCAAACTGTTCTTCCCTAAACACAAGACTGATAACATTGAATGATGTGTTTTTAGTAAAACTCCTGGAAAAACTCCATAATTGAGTGTATATTGAAGTTCCAGGCTTCAACACGTGCTTGCTTATCATGCCCGTTTCCACAAAGGAAATGAGAGGCTAGTCATGTGACCTGGGACTTGTCCAACCTACTACACACCCCTCCTCTCCGGTTTAAGAGTGACCTTGCCCTGCTGCATATGAGGGAAGTTGAGTACAACTGCTGAATGCTCAAACACGCAAATCTCCTCCAGGACTCCTACGATTGTTCTTATCAGCAAGGAATGGCGTTCCCTGCAGTCAGATGATAGATAGGCGCGGCTCATCCATTAGCAGAGTGGGGAGACACTCTTTGCAAAATATGTCAGGAAGACGCTAACATTTTTCAACACATTTTTCAACTGATAGATTCCTAAATCTAAAACCACTGTACCACACCCTATTGTTTAGACATGAAAAACTGGATCAAAGCCGATTCATGGGGAAAAGCTATGCCTACTAGGTCCAGACATTAGGAGGACTATTCATTATGGGTAAAATCAAAGACTGCTGTTTAGTGGTCTTCCGTTCATTTTAGGATTCCAAAGAGATCCCGTTTAAGGCTGCAGAAGATAATGCATCCAGTTCCTCTCCAGACGACATACCAAAGGAAAATTTGAGCTTCAACTGCTTATTTCTGAATTATACACTCAAGAGATGGATATTAAGTAGTATTAGGCTACATGGATCCTGGGTAATGTTCAGAATGCAAGAAGCACGCATTAGGAGGACTGAGTTTTGAAATTACAAGTACAGAAGAATGACAATAATACTAAGAACCGTGCTTACACAAGGGTCCTGTGTAATACTGAACTGGACAGGTCCAGACATTAGGAGGACTATTCATTATGGGTAAAATCAAAGACTGCTGTTCAGTGGTCTTCCTTTCATTTTAGGAATCCAAAAAGATGCAGAGTCAGGCTATGGAAGAGAATGCATCAAGTTCCTCTCCAGACGACATACCAAAGGTAAATTTGAGCTTCAACTGCTTATTTCTGAATTATAAACTCAAGAGATTGATATTAAGTAGTATTAGGCTACATGGATCCTGGGTAATGTTCACAATGCAAGAAGCACGCATTAGGAGGACTGAATTTTGAAATTACAAGTACAGAAGAACGACAGTAATACTAAGAAGCACGCATACACACGGGTCCTGTGTAATACTGAACTGCACAGGTCCAGATATTAGAAGGACTGTATTCATAAGTATATTAGACTGAACGTTTTTTACGGTGCATTCAATCCAGGTCTGTTTAGTCCCCTTTAATCAAAGTTTAATTCATTTGCTCAGAAAGTCGGGTCTTTTTGGGAAGGTGTGAATGCTCAATAAAACTATATTGCGGTCCAAAAAGAGTAAACTCTGATCTTCCTAAAGACCCAGGTCTCGGTTCAGTTTAAGTGAGCCCTGGTGTAGTTTGATTTGTGAATGCCAAGCGGACCTGATGGCTTCTGCAAAAGAATGAAGGCGACTATAGCAAAGTATGAATTTTCTTAATGGATTGATAGCTTATCTTCATGATTTTTGCATAGGATTTATTTAACTCTCAGTCAAAAGTTTGGACATACCTTTTCATTTTAAAATGAATGGTTTCAGTCCCCAGTGAGTTTCTTTTTTTTTGTTTTTGTAACATCTGTCATGGTATAAACTTTTGAAGAACAAGTAGGCCTGTGAAGTATACCGGTTCATACTGAAAATAGGTTTTTATTTTCGTTATGATGTGAATTTTTCATATACCGTTGAACATTCGCAGTGGGAATGTGTTTCAATAAGGGCTGATATCACTGCTACACACTAACACTACAGCGTGTGTAAAAAGTAACGTTTTTAACTAAGAATGGCTGCTGGCAGGGGCTTTAACAGTGAAGCACACAATGCTGAGCCATAGGAATGAATTCCAAAAAGAGGAGCCAAGAGTTAACTGCACTGATTATGCAAACTATGTTAAATAAAAATGTTGTATTTTTGACTGCAATCAAATTTTGTCATAACGCCCAGCCCTAAGTACAAGATGCTTTGAGAATAGATTTTTATACAGTATGTATATTTTTTGTCAAAATTTTACACAACAAAAGTTGCTAAAATAGATGTAAATTTTTAAGTTGATTTCTTAACAATGTCACTTATACTAGGGATAACGCATTAAAATGTTTTTCCCTCCCTTACTCATTTTTAAATCAGAACAAAATACATGCAATCAATTGGTTTTGATATTCTACACTACAAAAGTATCAAATTATCATATTTATCTTTTGATTAAACTGTTGTTGTTTTTTGTTTTGTTTTGGGGGGTTTTGTGAACAGGACTGTGATCATGATGTAGTCCCAGACGAAATGTCAAGTTTAGAGAAATGTTTCATATGTGGAGGCCCTTTCTCACCTCTGAAATGGAGTGGTGTGAGATGTGAAGGTAATTTTTTGATCAATGAATGGTGGGTGCATTTGTGTATTAAACATTGTCCAACTGGAACACTATTAAAACAGTTCCATATATTACAGTGCTGTATGTTCATAATAAGCTTGTGGAGCTGAACATTTCTCGTATTTGCTTGCAGTGACATTACTAACCATCTTCTTTTTATTTGCTCTTAATTTTCCACTGTCTGGTTTGCTACCAGTCCTGGCAAAAAATGTGTTATCTTAGCCACAAGGGGAAAATCACTGAACTTCTGCCAAAGGTAAGTGTTTTTGTAGAATTCTTATTTGTGCAATGTTTTCCAAGTACACAAGTTTTACATTGTGTTTTACTTGTGAACAGCTCTGTAATGACCAGAGTTCAAAAGAGGTGCCCTCGTCAGAAGAGGAATATGTGCCGGATTCTACAGGTGATTCAGACAGCTCATGGGAAGTCAGATCAGAGCCTTTATGTATCAGTCGCAAACGAACGCAAAACTCTCAAGTCTCCAGCAGCCAGTCTGTTTCGAAAAAGAAAAGACTCCATCAAGAAAGCTTTGAAGAGGGAGAAAGACGAAGGTTTTCTGAGGCTGCAGAATCATTATCTGAAGATGGAATCAGCACAAGACTGAGCGAAGTATCAGGGGTTACTGCCAAAGTGGGAAACACTGATGCTGAAGGCATAATTGATACCTCTGATGTCAGGCCTGCACATTTCTCGAAAACCTCCTCCTCACTCAGAAACAAAACCTACTGCTATATTTGTGGAAAATTACACACAAAGTTTACACGTCATCTAAAACCTCATGAGAAAACACATGCAGAGGTTTCCCAAGTTTTAAGTCTCCCCAAGAAGTCCAAAAACTGCTTGAAAATGCTTGTTAAGCTGCGCAACAAGGGAAACCACAGGCATAACTCAGAGGTCTTAGCAAGTGGAATAGGATCATTAAAACTAAGACGCACATCCAAAAAAAACTACAACGGAAAGACTAAATTCACTGCGTTTACTGCCAGGCATTATATCTCAGAAGAGATCTGTGGCGACATGTTCGAGTTTGTTCTGTGACCAGTAGAAGCCAATTCAGAGATGGGACTTAAAAAGGTCTTGTCTTTGGCCTCTATGAATGAGTCAGCTTTGTGTCAACAAGTTTCCCCAGGTGTTTTGAAGATGTTAGCTGTCATGAAAGATGATGAAATAACATCTACTGTGCGAACTGACTTCTCCATTCTTCAGCTCGCCCAGTCATTCTTTAACAAACATGGACAGGATCCAAACAAATACGATTACATTCGCCAGACACTCAGAGAATGTGGAAGACTTCTGTTTACGCTTCGGAAAGAATTATCAACACACACATTTGAGGATGCTGTAAGACCTGCAAATTTTGACATCAAAGCTGTCAAGAAAGTATCTGGGTATGACGAAGAAAAGGACTGCTACTCTACTCCAAGCTTTGCTCTAAAGTTGGGCTACTTGCTGCAGAAAGTTAGTGATATTTTACATTGTAGAGCACTGTTGGCACAAGACAGTACACTGATCAAGTCAACACAGAGTTTCAAAACCCTCTATGCTACAAAGTGGTCCGAACTCATCTCCCATACTGCGTTAACTACACTGAATGAGCGGCACTTCAACAAGCCTTCCACTCTTCACAGAAGATGTTCAGTAGTCTTCTGTAGTCTTCTGGAGAAGACTACAGAATAAGCAATGGACTATAGCGCTTTTCTAGTCTTACTGACCACTCAAAGGGCTTTACATTGAAGCAACATTCACCCATTCACACTCGCATTCATACACCGACACCCAACATGGCTTGGTAGGACAATGTAGAATTTGGGGGTTAAGTGCCTTGCCAGGGGCACATCGACATGTGACTGGAGGAAGCTGGAATCGAACCTACGACCCTCCGATTGCAAGCCAACTACTCTACCACTGAGCCACAGTCGCCCTACAATGAAGATTGTAGGGCGACCCTCTAACCCTCTAACCCCTAACCCTAACCTCTAACCCTAACCCTAACCCCTAACCCTAACCCCTAACTGAGCCACAGTCGCCCTACAATGAAGATTTTGGAAGAGCATAGTTCCCCAAAATCATACAGTGAACTTTGTAAAGCCACCTTGGCAAATGTAATACTTTTTAACAGGAGAAGAGGGGGAGAAATTTCGAAGATGACACTGAATGGCTTTCAGGAGAGAGACACAAGTGCCCTGCACAAGGATGTTGCTTTTGGACTGACAAAATTTGAACTTCACCTGTGTCAATACTTCAGTCGTGTGGAATTAAGGGGTAAAAGAGGTCGGAAGGTTGCAGTGTTACTTTCACCAGACATGGTGAATGCCATAACACGGCTGACAGAGAAAAGAACAGACTATGGTGTTCTTGCAGAAAACTTGTTCCTATTTGCCAGACCTAAATTTCTGACTCCCTACAGAGGACAGGACTGTTTGTGGGTTTACGCGACTGAATGTGGGGCTGAAAACCCTGAGCTCCTCAGGTCGACACAGTTGCGCAAACATGTCGCAACTTTTTCTCAAATCTTAAACCTCAAGAATCACGAGTTGGATCAAGTTGCTAACTTCCTTGGCCATGATATTCGCGTTCATCGTGAATATTATGGACTTCCAGAGGCTACTACCCAGCTGGCCAAAATATCCAAACTGCTGATTGCCATGGAGAAAGGGTCGCTGAAAAATCTACAAGGCAAAACACTTGAAGACATTGAAATCGAAGGTAAAGTGGTGTTGAAGTTAAGAATCAGACCTGTTTCTAGCACTTTAACCTCATAATTCAATTATGGAATATTTTATTTTATTAGATTGCCTACATTTGACAGATTCAAGTGGCGAGAGTGAGGTGGATGCGGAGAGTGAGGTCGATGCGGAGAGTGAGGTCGATGAAGGAAATCTCTCATATCCACAGACTGGTAAGTACAATGTGATTTGTCTTGAATTTGTTCTATTCATGAAATCACATGACTAATAGACTTTATTACGGATTCTGCAGAGAGTAAAAGGACGAAGAAACATGTTGAGGAACCTCCAGGCATGTATTTATTGTCATCAGATGATTAGACTTTTAACACTAACTAGTTGCTATGATGTATCAAGACTACCAGTATCTTTATGTAAGAAACACAAGATAATTGATTTATATTACAGTAATTGTTACCTTAGTATAATAGTAATAACACATTTTATATAGCGTTTTTAAAGAACCTTAAAGATGCTTCACAAAAACAATCACGGAACAGAAGGGAATGATCAGTTAAGTTTTGGAGGGTGACTGCTGCAAGGAATGGTCAAGGAGGAAATGTCAGTTTTAACAGGTGCGGTTTGAGTTGTTTAAACTTCTGGATAAGAGTCTGACTACCTAATCTGCTAAGGGAGTTCCAGAGGGTGTGCAGGTAGCTGTGGCAAAGGCTTGGTCTCCCACTGTTGGATTCTTTGTTTTGATGATGGGAGTCAGGAGGTAAGAGTAAACAGTGTGGTTGGGGAGTGGCAGATAGGGTCCATTAGGTAAGACGGGGCATGACTTTTGAGGGCTTTGAAGATGATGAGGAGTTTACACGGAATGCATTACTCAACATGGAGCCAGTAAAGTTATTTTAGGACACGGTGATATGGTCTCTATAGCGAGTGCAGTAGAGTAGGTGGGCAGCAGAGTTCTTAACATTTTAGCATTTTCTGGAGGGTAGTTGTGGGGAGTCCATAAAGGTTAAGGTCCTCTTTGTGAGTGACAAGGATGTATAGGATTAGGAACAAGATTATCAGAGGGCCAGCTCAGATTGGACAGTTAAGAGAAAAAGTTACAGAGGCCAGATTGAGATAGTATTGGGCATGTGCAAAGGTGGGTATTTTGGTAGAAGGATGTTAGAGAGGAAGCTGCCGAGCAGGAGACAGAGAGGGAGGCGAGATGAATTGATATGCTTAGAAGGGAGACATACAGATGCTTGGTGTGAGGATAGTAGATTTAGAGGACAGGGGAAGGTGGGGGAGGTCTACTAGGACATCTACCAATGGTCTAAAAGAAGAAGGGCTGATCTACTAGTATTATTTATAAAATGTCTCTGTTATTTACTCATCTGAATTGTTCCCTCTCTGGTCAAATCCTCTTTATGAAGAAACTGGGTGAGATGGGCATCTTTCCACTCACCACTGGAGCCTTATTTTTGAGCGCATTCAGCTTCATATATTTTGGTATCAGCTGTAATAGCACTGGGCATAGCACAGAGCTATATGTGTCAACGTAATTTACAAGTCTCTGGATTTCATCTTAGAAACTAAATTCAAGATGTAAAGGGCCTGTTAGTTGCTTGACCACATAAAGGAACATTTTGGACATCCCAATATAAGAAACCTACATCCAACAAATAAATGCTTACTGGGGTGTTTATTTTTTAGCTTTTTTCTTTTCAGCACAAAGTAAAAATGGAGATGGTAAGGACAGAGAGGCCAACAGAAAACTAAAAGGGAAGGAGACAGAGCCCAGCAGAAAGAAGAAAAGGATAAAACAGTCCCGTATATGCTGCCACACCTACACAAGTCACTTCAGCACAAAAGCAAAACTGATGCATGATCAAAAGCAATTACCCACAACACACAAAGTCAATATGGTGATAATTCACATCTTTCTGCAGGACACTGGAATCCTACTACTTGGTTGGCCTATTATAATCAATCCACTTAGTTAAAATACCACTTGCATACCACGTAGAACTGTACCTTGTATTAAAATTAAGGTTTTTTCACACTATCAGTGTTCTGATGATAGTATATAGTTTTGCTTCAGTGATAAGTAATGGGATAAATGTTTAAACTACTTACTTCATTTCTATTTTAATCTGTAAGACATTCAAATAGTTACCATTTTCAAAACATTAAACCACCAAATCCATTGTAATAAACAAAGCAATGACAATATACTTTATGATTCGGTTATTAAGTTTGAGGGTTCTCAGCCATGGGCTTCTACATTTTCTCCACACTCTGACCACCAAGTGGAAGCTGGACTATATTGGTCCATTTGGGTGGGTTTGACTAATCATGGGCTAGAACCTGAAAGTGTTGACGAACATTTTGTTCACCGAAAAAGCCGATGCCCCGCTTCATGTTCGGGCTGGTTCCAGCCTTGTTTTTAAATAAATATGTTGGGCTTCTGTTTCAACCAGTTTCACTTGTCTCTGTCAGGTGAGTCATCACTGTGTAGTTCTTATAGGCTTCCTTGTCTTGGACAGATGCAGACTAATGAAAATGACCATCAGACAATGATCCAGCAACAAAACTGGTAACAAGCATGAGGAGAACACAGGTCTAAATACATAGCTAGGTAATTAGAGAAACAGTGGGTGAAATTCAGGGTGACTGAAGACAATAAGACACAGACACAACAACTGACAGATCAGATCTTGACAATACCCCTCCCTGAATATGTGCCACATGACACACAAACAAAAAACCAGACCAGGGCAGAAGGAGAAGGACCAGGAAAACAAAATGAACCTGAAAACAACATGAACAAATCCAAGAATCCAAGTCCAAGAATCATGTCTCAACCATGTTCAAAGGGCAAATCTGAGCCCACTGTCAGCCATGCAGCTGCCAGCAGATGGAGAATGCTGGTGACCGCAAGGAAAACCGCTGCCACAGTCACCACGGCACAAGGCTTGGAAGCAATGCAGGCCAAGACCCCTTGGGAGATGTAGACACCCGGTCAGAGGCTCCCAGACAGTGAATACCGGTGTTCTGACTTTCTGTGCTACTTTGTCAGAATGTCCTACCATAGCGCACCTATGTCTGTCGGTGCTACCCCTCGAAATGTACTACCGTCATGTTTACATCCCGAAAAACAACTGTTAACTTTTTATGTTAAATCTAATCATTGAAAAATATTGGCTAACATACCAAGAACTTATAATGAAAACCTTTCTTTCAATCCCCGAACATGCTACCAATTTAATATAAAGCTAAAACTAGCATATAGGTGCACTGAAAACCGTAATCAGAAAATCCTACCAGTTATATAAACATGGGTAGAACATATACATGGTCTGAAAACCATGATCAGAAAATCCTACCTTTTAAATATACATTAATTTAAATATTTTTTATCTTACTTATATTGTTAAGCCACTGACTACAGGTATATAATGAAAACATTGTTTTTACAGGTAATGCAATGGAATGTAGTCTTAAACTTGATGGATAGCAATTAATTAATTGGAAATTGCTTTTAGACAACTTCTTGAACTTTACTGGTGAGGTTCACAATGTTTTATGTTTTCAAAAAATATTCTTACATAGTAAGTAAAAAATAGCACCTTAATCCCAGAAAGGCTTTATTTACCCAGGTTGTTGTGAAATGTAATATTAAGACACACATCAAAACTGATGGATCCAATACAATGATAATACTTTTAAGCTCGTTTTACACCAAATCCTCCATCTGCGTGAAATGATCCGTGTAATTTCAGTCATAAACCTCTTATCATAAAACATTAGCTAATTAATATTTCACCTGAGACCGTTACCAACTGATAATGTAATTAATCTTTAAGGTCACTCATCTCAGAGAATCTTTAAAATTATGATGGTGATTAAAATAATTGATTATTGTTACAGAGAAATTGTAAAAGGTCAATTGAAACTATCTACTACAAATTTGGATAATTTATTGCTTAACTCTGGTATAGTGTGCTGAACATCACAGTATTTTTTTATATTAAGGTGATACTCTGGAAGAGCTCAGGCTATTTCCATCCTTAAGGCTTTAATGACTGGTCAGCTCTGTTTTTTTCCCTGAGCAAGGTTCTGTAGCTCTCAGCATGCTAAGAATTATCCATGAAAATCATGATATAAAACACAAGAGAAACAACAATGTATTCTTGCTGTTAAAGTCCTTATGCTATCATCATTAAATCAACCAAATATTCTATCAGCTTTGGATTCAGGTTTTCTTTGTTTCCCTCTCGATCCATTAAAACAGTGAAATGCTGGCTATCTCAAATGCATTGTCAAGTCATACATTTACATAATTGATTTTACCAAAATACATACAACAGCCCAAAGTTAAAGGCCACAACCAAACATCTTCAGGTGACTTCTTCATTGACTGGTTTATTCAGTAGTATTTAGCAATAATTTAAAAATGAGAAGCAAAACCAGCTTTGTTGGTCAGTTCATCTTTCTCACATCTTTGTTACAGTCCTGTAAAAGCTTAGTGGGTACCTCTGCTGAGACCAGGGACACAGGAGTCTGGGTAACACGTTATAATAACGTTTCTTTATTAATCATTTAGTGTTTAGTAAATCATTAACAGATCATTTGCAAGGTATGAGATAATAATATATTATTCATTTATAAAGCCTTGGAAAGATGTTTACATATAATGAAATAATAATCAACTAAACCTTTACAAATGATCATTAACATATGTGGTAGTTGTTTATAGATATACTTTCTAAAGTCAAAGTCATCGGTGATATAAAAGAATTTGATGCAACAGCGATTTATAAATGATCAAGTAAATACTTATATATTATCTTAAACACGTTTGTTTTTTTATTAATTTTGAGCATAGTTCAAAATTGGTGAAATGTAAAAAAAGTCCCTACATTTATAAACCCTTTTCATGTTATTCATTTAGGCTTTTGAGACGAGTTTCCTCCGCAGGAGAGCTGCTGGGCTATTCCTTAGAGATAGGGTGATATAGGGTAAGAAGAGCTGCTGCTCCTCCACATCGAGAGGAGGCAGTTGAGGTAGCTCAGGCATCTGGTCAGGAGGATGGACGCCTCCCTGTTGTGGTGTTCCACGTCCCAACAGGAGGAGATCTAGAGGAAGACCCAAGACACGCTGGAGGCAATGTCTCCTAGCTGGCCTGGGAACGCCTTGGGATTCCTCCCAATGGGGCGGACCGGGTTGCTGGAGAGTGGGAAGTCTCTGTCTCTTTACGTGTTGTTTGAAATACATAGCAAGGCAAGGCAATTTTATTTGTATAGCACACTTTCAACACAAGGCAATTCAAGGTACAAGGGGGATAAAAAACTTTTTTTTAAACTATCAGTTTGTCAAAGAAAGTTAATGTATGAAGGATTGGAACCTTTATAGGAAATCCATGATCTGATATACAGTAAATCTGAACCCTTCAGCCATGTAAGAAACTGGCGCTGGTTATGGCGACGCACAAAGGAGTGTGTGAGATACGTGCGTTTGTTTGGTTCTGTCTTAAGTGTTTTTTGTTGGTTTTTTCACCACTTTTGACTACTTTAACCACTTGTCAAGTAGACAATGGCAGCAGGGACTCTTCCTAGTTTGGGAGGCAGTCTCTTCGTTTTAATGTTTTTATGCCACCTTTTACTTGGACTATGTGAGAACGGGAAAACTCACCAGTACAGTTGCGACTTTTTACTCCTGCTCCGCGACTCCGGGAAACAGGCATTGTGGATCCCTCAATAGCTGTTCCCCCAGAGATTGATCGGCTGAATTCCTACGAGGAGCACTGGAGGTCGTCTAGACCGAGGCGGACTGCGACAGAGGCTCAAGCGGCAGGGCCATCGTTGGATACCCCTACCCACCGTCATCCTGACTAATGTTCGGTCGCTCCGAAATAAAGTGGATGAGCTCCAGGGTAACGTAAAGTTTCTGGCAGAGTACAGAGACGCATGTATCCTGGCCCTCACCGAGACCTGGCTTAAGGAGCAAGATCCTCAGTCAGAGTTGGATATCGATGGATTCGGAGTTCCCTTTTGGCTTGACAGAGACCCTGCAGTGACCGGCAAGTCACTCAGCGGGGTGGGGGGGGGTGTCTTTACGTCAATAAGAACTGGTGCAAAACGGTGATTGTCAGAGAGAGACTGTGCATCAAAGACATCGAACTTCTGTCCGTATCCCTGCGACCTTTTTATCTTCCCAGAGAATTCCCTCAGTTATTAATCACAGTTGTCTATGTTCACCCGAAGGCTAATGGTGATGTAGCCACTGAGGTCCTGCTTAAAACAGTGCAGCGGCTGCAGAGTTTGGCGCTGGATGCACCGCACCTTATTATGGGTGATTTTAATCATTGCAAACCGACAAAGTCCTTGGGTAACTTTTACCAATATGTAACTTGTCCCACTCGACATACGAAGTGTCTGGACCTTTGTTTTTGATCCGTAAAGGGGGCTTATAAGTCCTTGACTAAGTCTCCCTGGTTTATTTGGTTCCATCTTACAAATCTGTCCTGAAAAGGTTATTTCAAAATGTTTGCGAGGATATTGATGAACTTACTGTTTTTGTTTCATCATATATTTCTTTTTGTGAGGCTTCCATCATTCCACGGAAAGAAATTTCCCTTTATCATAACAACAAGCCATGGGTGACTAAAAGTATTAAAGCTGTGATTAACCTAAGGAACATTTGTTACACTCAGGGGGACACTGCTAGATGCAGGGAGCTACAAAAACAGCTAAGGAAGGAGCTGAAACTTGCTAAATGCAGGTATAAGGACAGGGTTGAGAGCATGCTAAAGGCAGGCGACTCTCATCCTGCATGAGAGGGGGTTAAATCTATGATGGGGATGCAGTCCAAGAAGAGCCATGTCTCCCTCAACAGAATGTCTGATTTACTGCTCTCAAACGAACTGAACATCTTTTATAATGTTTTTAATAATCATGATTTTAGTGAAGAATTGTCAGTTTTAAAAAAGGTTTCGTCACAGAATAGTGCTGTTGACAGGAACAAGGTGTACAAAGTTTTCCGTGGAGTCAAAGAAAGGAAAAGCCCTGGCCGGGATGGCATTGGAGGGCCTGTTCTCAAGAACTGTGCTGACCAGTTGGCAGACATTTTTACTTTTGTCTTTTCAATGTCCCTCCAGTTTCACAAGGTCCCAGCACTCTGGAAGGATTCCATTATTGTTCCAATTACCAAGTCTGCTTCTCCTAAAATATTAAAAGATTTTAGACCCGTGGCATTAACTTCTCTAGTTATGAAGTCCTTTGAGAGAATCGTCAAGGAAACACTTCTGACCTGTGTTAGAGATAACCTGGACCCACTAAAGTTTGCTTACAGGCCAGTTAGAGGTGTTGATGATGCTTTAGCCATCCTTTTAAATTTAGTTTTGAATCATCTTGAGGGAGCCAAGTCTTTTGCCCATCTTTTATTCATCGACTTTTCATCTGCTTTTTCAACAGCATCCAGCCACATATTTTAGCAGGAAGATTAAGGGACGTCCACAATGTAGATCCTGGTCTAATAGCCTGGCTAATGGACTTTTTAACAGAAAGACCACAACGTGTGAGAGTCAATGGTGTTTTGTCAGACACCCTTGTCTCCTCCACTGGATCACCTCAGGGCTGCCTCCTGTCACCCTTGCTGTTTGTTCTGTACACTAATGAATGCCGTAGTGAGCATGCGGGACGACTCCGTAATTGTGTCCTTGCTGACCAGTGACAACCCAGAACATGGCCCCGTAGTGAGGGAATTTACTGACTGCTGTTCCTCATCCTTTATGTGCATCAATGTGGCCAAAACCAAAGAAATTATCATAGATTTTAGGGAAAGTGTGTCAGGTACACCTTCTCTGGTCATTGAGGATCAAGCTGTCGAGAGGGTCCATAATTCTAAATACCTGGGAACAAATATTGACGATAAAATGACTTTTAATAACCATGTTGATGTTATTTGTAGCAAGGCCCATCGACGCATGTATTTTTAAGGAAATTGAGGATTTTTAATATTGACAGCACTTTTATGAATTTTTTTTATTCTTTTTTTATTGTGTCCATTCTTACCTTTTCTTTTATCTGTTGGTATGGTTCACTTTCCCTCAAGAACAGGAACTGATTTCAGGGCATAGTTAAAGTGTGCAGCAAAATCGCATGCATTAGTCTTAATGACCTTTCTGACCTGTATAGGCACAGGACCTTAAGTAAGGCCCACTCACTCCTCACTTACCTCAACCATCCCCTGGTCGGTGACTTTGTACTG
The DNA here is from genome assembly GCA_028564705.1 of Apricaphanius iberus. Lineage (NCBI taxonomy): Eukaryota > Metazoa > Chordata > Actinopteri > Cyprinodontiformes > Aphaniidae > Apricaphanius > Apricaphanius iberus. The sequence continues at coordinate 24,051 of JAPXFQ010001167.1, forward strand.
CTCCCGTCGGGACGCCGGTATATGATGCCAAGGTGTAGGACAAACAGGCTCAAGAAATCCTTTATCCCTGCTGCCATAGGTTTTCTTAATAGGTTTTCTTAAGAAGTGACCTTTTAGTCTGTCTTCTGTATTTTATGTTTGTTGTTGTTTTTAGCATTTTATAACTTATGTTGCTGTTTTAACATTGTTGATTGTGTCTTTTCTCGGGGACAATAAAGACTGCTATATAAAGACTAATGAAATAAAATAATTACCAGGAAACATATCACAGATGGATGGGTCATTCCATCATGTGTTAAGATGTATGTCTTATGATCAAACACAAGAACTGGTCAGCATCTACAGCACTTCATTGTCCCAAATCACATATTGTTAAAGGTTCCGCTGCATCTTATTATTTGCAAATCTTTTAAGAATCACGTCTAGCCTTTAAAAACATTAACAAATAATATTTATGCATTTACAAATTATCCATTAATCTTTATGCTTCCCCTAATGTAAAACGTGAATACCTCATTACTTGTAAACTATTTAAGAATCACTTGTAGACTGTAAAAAATACAATAAATGACATTTATTCATTTATAAAGGATCTATAAGACTTTATGCTTCCCCTAATGTAGTGTGAAAAACTCATTACCTGTTAAAACAAATTATCTTTTACCCCCCCTTTACAGGAACAGCACGTCATACGCAGATGATAGCCACCACTGTAGTCAATAGAACCTTTTCCACTGGACGCGTAAGCAGCGCAAGTCTGCCCCATCTCAATAGTGTCATGCCGCGGCACTTTTCTAAGTATACGCCGCGGTCCTATTTTCTACGCAGTACGTAGAACCTAGTGAGAACTTAGAATTAAACCACAATGAACATACCAAAATAAATAATGTTTTGTCATTTTTTTAAATACACCAGTAACACTTTTTTTTAATTGTGTCATATATTCAAATGTGTAGCTTTAACTATTTTATGTCTGTATTCTGTGGAGATGTATGATACTTCAAAATGAAAGTTTCAACCATTTAGAAAACTCCAACAGTGTCTTTGGGAGTTAAGCTTGCAGTCTCTGGGTGTTTTTACAACACCCAGAGACCCAGAGACACCCTTGAAAACAGCAAGAGAAAAATTAAAAAAAATTCTGTTGACATGGTGCGGCGCCCAGCCCGTACTGGAATCCAGTGTTTTACATGATGGACTACACCAAAACAGCAGATGGTGGTAGCTATCCAACAAACAAGGGAGTGAGAAGTACAGATGTCATAAAACGAGCAACGGCCTAGAATTACAACACATTGGTCTAGTGGTCAACTACTGCCTGAAGCCATCTACAGGGTAAACCCACCGCTTTGTAACCTGGTGTGTGGATGTGGGATGCTTGAACAGGGTTTTTTTTATATCTTTATGGTCGCATGACGATTCAGTAACTTCGGTCGGCAGTGTCGTCACTTCCCTCTAGAGCGTGTCTGGTGTCTTAGGTACAGCCAGGGTACGGCTTGTATTCACATGACCAGTATCAACTCATACCTGGACTCCGATACTACCTCCAAGGCAGGTCTCTCTGAACGTATCCTGGCATGGTCCAGGCTGTGTTCATATTGTACTAAATAAGTGGATTTTGAGCAAATACAGTACCCAAAAACAGACTTGAGTCCCATGTAAAAACGCCCTATGCCTTTTTTGAAAAACAATGGCACAGCTGGATTCAACAATCCATGGTGCCAACACTGTTTCTCACAAGGAGGTTATAACTCATTAATATGCTAGAACATTACAGAGACACTTACAAATGTAGAGAAAGCAATGACAGAGTGATTAAAACTTCACAACAACCTTTCATAATATACAAAAAATGTTTTTTTAAATAACGAGCCCCACAACACATTCTTCTGAATGTATTGTCCAAGAACAACAAATATCCAGAAATTAACATGAAGGTTTTAAGTCCTAGCAAGGTCCCTAGAAGGTTATTTACAATGTTTACAGTACATTACCTTATTAAAGAACATTACGTAGTTAAACACAAAACAGTCCTGTCCTGCCAAGACACACTTCCTTCAGTGGAGTTGAAGAAGTTAGTGAAGATATCCCTGACATCCAATGGAGCTCTTCCTGCTCATGTTTTGCAATGCAGCCATATCTCTCCCTGCACCATTCAGCAGTCTTTGGTTGTCTGCTGGGTTAAGTAGGAAGGTGTGGAGGATGCAAGCTTTGACAATCAGTGTGTCAACATGGTGTGGAGACAGGCTAATCCTATGTAAAAAAATCCTCCACCTTGCGGCCAGGATGCTAAAGACATTTTCCACCACCATCCTTTCTCTTGAGAGTGTAGTTAAATATTATTTTTTCATGGCTTTCCTGGTTAAGATCTCATAAAATAGATCTTCAAGGGGAAGGCGATTGGCACAGCACCCAGGAGAGCCACACTAGGTGGAGTGGTACTGGGTGGTATCTGATGGGCTCCATTCTCGATTCCTTTTCCCATTTCTGATCCGGCAAACACACCACTGTCGCTGGTTCTCCCGTAATCTCCCACATGGATTATCCGGAACCTGCAGTCAGCATCAACCAATGCAAGAAGCACTATTGAGAATTTTTTTCTCGTAGTTGATATATTGACTTTCAGACAGTGGTGGAAGATGTAAAGTGACAGGTTTCCTATTGATAGCTCCTGGACAGTTGGAAAAATTCCACTTGTCCCAGAAGCCTTTAGCCATCTCCTTCCATTTTTCTTCTAATGGGATGGGCAAGAACCTCTTCATCATCATTTTTACAACCGCAGCAAACACCATGTGGACAGAGTTTGAAATGGTGGTTAGCCCAAAGTTTATAGCTGAATGCTGGAGTTGTCATCAAGTCCCCTGATGCCAAAAACCTGTGAAGACAGAAAAATAGAATTTGCGTGTGAAATTTTTTGTCTTGTTTTTTGTTTTTTTTGTTACATTTTTCTCCTTTTTCTGTCAGTTGATAGCTGCAAGCAGCTATGGAAAGTGCTGAAGGATTTTTTTGTAAGGAGCAGTAAAAGGGTTTCCTGTCCAGTGGGTCAGCTGGAGGTTCACTAAAGGAATGGAAATACAGTGAAGCTACGTTACCCAATCTCCAGCCAAGAAAGTATGTTTGAAATTGTTAGTAATGTAATGCACCTGAACTTACTTAGTGTACAATAAAATTATTAATTGTTATAGCAACAGTCAAAGTTCTCAATTCATTCAATTTTTCCAAGAACTGCAAAATATGTATGTAAAACATTATGATCAATTTCTATAAAGTTACAAAAGGAAATCATTGTTTTTGAATATTCTGTCATCTGAATACAAATGTTTCATTTGCCTGTCATTTTGCGTTTTATTTATTACCCCCTTGCAGTTTATTTTCCCCTGTAATTGTTGGTTCTCAGAGTATCATCAAGTATTAAAAAACACAGACACAGCCTTAGAGAAAGGATATGCAGCCTTGGGCCAGGTTTTAAACAAATGTCACAAAACTATTACAAAAGACCAAACCTTAATACAGCATCAAACGATCGTACCAGGGACTCTCACTCAAAATTAGGTGTACAGATTCTTAAATCCTTCTTCTGCGCATGGGGAAATGTGCGCATCTTGCATACACACAAGTGCAGTGCCTAAGTGATGGATTCCAGCTGTGCTTTCCTAGACTGGAGCCAGGTTTTGTTGACCCCTATCAGATTTTGACTAATGTTTTCTTGGAAATCCACAGTAAGTTCTGCCAGATCTTCGCACAAACAATCCTTTGGCCGTATCAAACATTCCTTGCTTATGGGGGAGATCTTGCAATGCGGAAACTAGTTATAACATATAACATATGAATCTGCCTTCTACATTTCCCCCCTCTGGCGATTTCTAAAGATTGCCACACTCTAGCTAAACTAACTAATGACTAATACATGTGAATAACAAACATAATTGAGAGTGATAAATGAAAGTATACAAAAGTTAAGATACAGGGACACTAGTATGGGAGTACATGCATCTTGAGTAACACATAATCAATCAATTAAGCTTGTGTTAGCGGTGGTTCGCTGAAACCGAAAAACCTGCCGGCTGCGTTTCTTTTAAGCAGGAAAAAAACTGTTTCAAAGCCTCCCTGGCCAGGACTTCTACCCTCAGGCACAGCGAAGCACCTTGACTGACACAATGAGTCATTTTCAAAGACAAATTGATTAAATGCAAATGGTTGTGAAGTCGACTTAAAATGTGATTAAAAGCAAACCATGGTGTATCTAGCTTAACTATACATTTAAATGACTCTCTAAATGTATTATTATAAAGATACATGAAAAAACGCTACTGTCCATACTGAGTTTTACTACAGATCAGTGAAAATGTCCCAATTGGCCATAAAAATATTGCTGACAAAAGTGACAGAATGTCTCAATTGCTCATACAAAGAAAAGATGAATGAAGCAGATAAAACAAAGACACAATGGAGATTGTTCATGTGGGTCTTGGTGAGGACTGATGGTGTGATGGGGTCCTGGAAGTGGACTTTATTTATTCAGAAGGCAGTTTAAGACTTGAAATGGCTATGTGGAGAAGTTACTGGCTTGCATACTTAGAAGTGTAGGAGGTGGAGAGGACAGTTCACTGTAGCTCTTTCCAGCTGGATCGGTTGAGACACAGCAGTCAAGTTCAGCAATGTATCCATACTCGTCTCTCGACGGGTATGATGCAAAATACCAAAACGAAATTACAATTAGTACTATGGTCGCACTAATTGCCACCTTAATTATCATTCCTCTCTAATTTCCTTAATTTAGTTCTAACCACCCCCCTCCCAGACCAGCCACTCGTCCCCGCACTCATAGTAAATACTTCATTTCTACTAAATTACTATTAAAGTTATTTTACTAGTTCTTTCTAATTTTCTAACCTAAGTGCTCAAAACATATTCTGTATAATCCAGGATTCACTGCTAATTGTAACAAATGAAATAAATACATTCTACATTCTGTTAAATAGAATCAGACAATATTGACTCAAATCATGCCTTAACTTTAAGTCTTACTTTAAACACCTCATCAAGCATTTTATTAATATTTTATTCACATACTCACTATAACAGGCCTTTTTAACCTTACCATCTTGTAAAAACCTATCCATCGTAGAGGCAAATTGTTCAGCAAGATATCATCTCACACAGTTGTCATTATCCATTATCACATGCATGGCTTAATGGTTAATGCAGTTTTCGTCCTGGCCATGGAACACTGGACCAGCTCTACACCCTCAGCAGGGTCCTGGAGGGTTCGTGGGAGTTCGCCCAACCGGTCTACATGTGTTTTGTGGACTTGGAGAAGGCGTTCGACCATGTCCCTCGGGGAGTCCTGTGGGGGGTACTCCGGGACTATGGGGTACCAGGCCCTTTGATAAGGGCTGTTAGGTCCCTGTATGACCGGTGTCAGAGTTTGGTTCGCATTGCCGGCAGTAAGTCAGACTCGTTCCCGGTGAGAGTTGGACTCCGCCAAGGTTTGCCGCCCCCCGACAGCTGCTGCCCTCAAAGCGTCCATGTTCTTTCTGACTCGGAGTGTAGCGAGACAAACTGGAATGCTTTAAATGGGGAACGACGCCACGTTCTCATGTACAGCAACTTGGACGCCCGAGTTTCCGAGACAAATGGAATGCAGCATTAGCCCTGGCAAGATCTCTTCTAACCTACTTGACATGATTGAAGTGAACAGCTTATAGTCAATGTTCAGGACACTGATCGGTCTGAAATTACTGCAATACATTCTGTCCTTTCCTTCCTTTGGAATAATAGAAATTATTGCCTCACTCCACGACAGAGGAATATCTTTTTTATCTATTACCCAAGTCAATTTTTTAAGTAAAGGTGGAACTAAAAAATCCTTCATAATATTGTACCATTCCGGTCCAAATCCATCTGCCCCAGCCATCTTGCCTCTTTTTAATTTATTAATTGCTAAATGAATTTCTTCCTCAGCTATTGTGGCTAATGGCTTCCTGTTTTGTTCCTCTGTCACCGTTAGTAGCCCCTGTTCAGATATGGAAGTATCAATACCCTGATTTTCTATATGAGATTGAGCATATATATGTTTTTTTAGAGTAGTCTAAAAAAGCATTGACTGCTTTTTTTTGTATCGCTTCTTATTTCTATGTGATCAGTTCCTGGGTTCTTTATTTTATGAATAGTTCTCTCTGCTAACCTTTTCCTTAGTTTGTAGGAAAGGAGTTTAAGTGATTTTCCCCTACCTCATAGTCTTGCGGTTTAATGAGAACCATCTTTTTCTGTATATCCATGTTCAAATCTTCTCTTTTTTTCAATTTTGTATTAATTCTATTAAGAGACTTAGAATGCTGGAGCTGCAGATCTAAAAGCTTATCTTCCAAATGCCAAACTTTTGCTGCTGATTTTTTTTTTAGATGTGAGGAAACACTCATTATTTTCCCCCTAATCGCTGCATTCAGCGCGTCCCATACTATTCCTGGTGATATATCACCCTTGTCATTGAATTCTAGATAATCTTTTAGGTCTACCTTCAAATGCTCTTTAATCCCTAAGTAGTTAAGAACATTTGTGTTCAACCTCCAAACAGTAGATCTATTCTCCATATTTAGGTGGATTTTTATCATAGATTGGATAATGGTCTGATATAGTACAGGGACCTATTCCAGTCTTAACTTGAAGATGTCACTTTTAAACTAAATGTATAATCTAGCCTTGAATAGACATTGTGTGCCCATGAATAATAAGTATACTCCCTCTCAATTGGATGGCTGTCTCTCCACATATCCACTAGTTTTAAATCATCTAGAAGGTGTGTAATTTTATTTCCAATATTTTTCATGCCACCTTTCCCATTCAATGAATCTAGTTTGGCATTTATTGTGGTGTTACAACTACCACCACAAATTAAAATTCCCTGACTTTTCATTGTAGATATTCTTAAAATCTGTTCATACAGGGACCATTCACTTCCAGGGGGTATGTATACATTTAATAAACTCAAAACAATGCCATCAACTTTACCCATCACCATTATATATCTACCGTCTTTATCCTTATATTCTGATATATGTTCATAATTCAGGCTGCCATGTACCAGTATCACTACCCCTCTACGTATTCCCGAACAATGGGATGAATAAGACATGTTTGAAACCCAGCTTATTTAGTTTTACATGTTTGTTATAAGACATGTTTCCTGCATAAATTTGGATAAAGCTCTCCACCTTTTTACCGGACTATGCAAACCACTAATAGTCATTGATACAATTTTCCACTAATCTACTACGCATCTACATTGTAATACAAATATGTATGTGTAAGTAGGCTCCCTGCATACCCTTGGAAACAAACCACTGAACAATATCCCAACAATGAAAGAAAGGAAATAAAAGAAAAATCAACTTGCATGGTTCTGACTCCCAAAGTAGGGGTCCCTAGGATGGGCCCTACTTGGCCCCAAAGGCAACGTATACCCCAGTCCATGGAGGAGGCCTTCAGTAGCTTGAGGTCCGCTGGGAACAACGTCGATGACTAAGCGCAATCTGCTGGGATTCCTTACATTGAAAACTTTTAACTGATTGGAATGTTTGTATAATTGTATTGAAATTAATTTTGTTGTAAAATGCATTGAGATGACATTTGTTGTAATTGGTTCTATATAAATAAAAGTGAATTGAATTTAGTCTCATCAGAGTCTCTGTGGTGCATAGTGTGTGTTGGCTCCATCAACTTTTCAAGCGTAACTTTTGTTTCAGGCAGCAGAAAATTCACTCCTGAAATCAATAAACAAGAGATTAACGTTTCATAAATATCATAAAATTTTTGGCGATTTAGTATTGGTACATGCGGCAACCAAAGCTTGTATAGCTAGCCCAAATAACTGCAATGAAACTGAGCAGTCAACATTAGGGAAGAAACGGTACAGGTAGCCCACGGTACGGCCCGTACCTCGGTACTTGGGCCATGGTCCATGGTACAGTTTGATACATGTTTTGTGCAGAATGAGACTGTTTTTTTATTTATTTTTTAATCCCATGGTGATTTCCCATTATCACCCAGTGTCCGTCTGTAAGTCTAGTCCTGGGTATTGCTCTCCCTCTGCAAACCCTCGGAGGGTTGCTTTGAGGAGTGATGAATCCTTCTTTTCACCTGAGGGGGTGGGGATTTCCCACCTGGACATAGCACGTGGAAGGATTACGTTATTCTCCCCAATCCCTCAGGCGCCCTGGTCAGCCAGAAGGGGGCAGTGTACAGCCCTGAACTAGTGCATGTTTTTTGTGGGAATAGCTCACATTAGCTACTCAAGGGAACATGGGGAGAACAACCCCACCCAGGGTGTGGGTGCTGATGATATGGAGGAACAGACGCACCCACAGCGTCCCCGGCGGGAATCGATCCCAGGACCTTTTAGCTGTGAGGTGAGCTGCCCTACCAGCTGCGCCAGGGTGGACCAAAAGCAGAATGTCACAGTTAACTTAACCCGTCCACAGTTACAGGTGTGGGCAGGTGAAAGCCGTGAGAATACAACATAAACAAGCTGTACGTCTCTCTGGGATTATGGTTCACACACAGGGCCGCAGTAACAGAATATTTTCTGTATTTTATCGGTTCTTTAAACGAGAGCGCATCTGACCACACTGACACAGGTGGTGGATAAATATTCTTCGTGTGCCGGCTGCTCAAAGGGCATTTGTGTGTGCATCAATGAATGGAGCGCAGCACATATCCTCTTTGCTTTGCGCTCCAGCGCACCGCAAAGAGATGAACACAGCACAACCCGGCATCCCTGATTGCTTTAGCCCGTCTGGGCAGAAAGCGCTCAAGTCGGGAGAAATTTGAGCAGCGCCTCACACCAGGGCTGATTTCGGAAAAAAGCACAACCGACCCTTGTACATTTTTTTTTTTGCTCCTCACGCGCATTGTGGAGAGGTAACGTTGAGCCGACGGTAACTAATTACCAGCACAAAATCAATGGCAGTACCGAAGTCCCGCGGTACAGGAGGACGGATTGTCCCGTGCAGGGTGTACCGAACGGTCCGGTACTTTACCCTGTCCCGTTGCATCCCTAGTGAACATGAACCCTCAGAGCCTTTTACCAGTTATGTTTACTGATTGGTGTTTTCTTCTTCGACAGATAATACTTGAGTTCTCTCTGCGAGACTTTTTTTTTTTTGTGCTAAATGCTCATGATTAATGAGCAGGTAGCATCGCCATTTCTGCTTGACGTTCCTTCTGCTGATGCGTGCGTTGATGACGTAAGGGGGTTTCCATCCAGTCCCAGTCAATTATAATTACAGAAAATACATTAAAATTATATAAATACACTATAAAGTAAATTCACAAAATGTTTTAAAAAAATTATGCTTTGATTCTCAAATTTTTGTATTACAAGCATTTAGGGGAATAAAATCACCTTTTTTAATGGTTTAGAGAAATGACATTAAAATGTATAAGAAATGAACAAGCAAAAGGTTACTTTTTTTACACTTTAACAATATGTCGTGTTCAAACTCTACAAACCATTAAATGTGTTCAAAATCATTTTAAAATATTTTGTTAATCATCAATAAATCATTTATAAATCAGTAGTGCATCATAATCTTATTTAAAACCGATAACTGTTCTAACAGTAGCTTATTATCTTATACCTTAGAAATTATCAGGTAATTACATACTAAACAGTTATAAATTTTTTTGTAAATGTCATTACATGTCTTTATAAATGAATGATATATCATTATCTCATACCTTGGAAATTACTTACTAAACACTTGTTTGATGTGTAATAATGAGATATTATAAAGTGTTACCAATTAATTGAGTAGTCTGTTGATATTGAGATTTGTTTTGTATTAAACATCATATAGTAAGACTTCTTTCTGTTTAGCAAAAGATTGTTGAAGGTAAACTAGTTTTGAACTACATCAAAATCAGATAGCAGTGTGTGTTGAATATGGGAATTATCAGGGCTAGGGAAATTAATAACAGTATCATCTGCATATAACTTAGTTTGACAATTAGAACAAACCTGTGGGAGATTATTTATGAATATAGAATAAAACAGTGGTCCAAGAGATAAACCCTATGATATATATTTGTGTTCAGCTGAATTAGGTTATTTTAGATTTGTGAATGATAACTAGTGTTCCACTGATGTCCAGCTTCATCTGCATGAGTTCAATGCTAAGTTTGTTACTACTTCTTGTATTATTTGTAAGCAGAAGCAGTGTTTAGTTTTGCTTGGTTTTGAATGTTTGATATTTACACGAGTGTTGCTCATTCGCTCTAGGGAGGTTCGAGTGGCCCATTGACTTGTGAATCAAGATAATATATATATATATATATATATATATATATATATATATATATATATATATATATATATATATATATATATATATACATATATATATATAAAACTTAGTTGTAAGTGCCGTCAGGGTTGTCTTGCGTTCATTCTTTCCATCAACTTATCTTTCATGTCAGCCACTCCTTCGCTAAGGGCTACTGTTTCCCCATCTGTGGTTAAGGATTTAGCTTAATCTCCCCTCTGACCTGGTGTCTTGACTCCCTCTTACTGTAGCATTTGTGTTGTATCTCATCAATCTCAGGTTGTGATACCAGTTGCTTTTTGTGGATGTTGGAACACTGAGCTACAAGTTGTTTTGCCACCTGCTGCAACCGTGAAAAAAATAATATATATATATATATATATATATATATATATATATATATACACACACACAGTATATTATGGGGACCCTGATTAGTCGAAGATTCTAAGCATCGATGGCCGGAGTCTGATTTAACCTTCATACTCGGGGTCGAATCTCTGCAGATAAAACAAGCGTCATTTGGTCATGTAATTTACAGGATGCTGGTTATGTACATGAATATTAAACAGTCTGTAAGTATAAATCTGCAAACCTAAATTAAAAAGTAAAAGAATGAAGAATTTAACAACATAATCAAGATAAGTTGAGAAGTCACAGGTGACAGTGTTTGACTTTTACCTCCCATCCTTCACACTGTACATCCACTAGGAGGCAGTGTTGAATGCAACTTCAGTATAAGCGGGCACAGATTGACGACTAAGCACTTGAAGCAGAGATATAACTCCCATAAACGACCATCTCCAACACGGTGCATGGACAAATACAACACTGACAACAACATAACTCAAAGAATAACTAAAGAACATGATTACATTTGGAACATGAATTATAATGTGAAATTAACATGAACACATTACCCATAAGTCTTTGCCGACTGTAGAAAGATTCGACAGTTCTGATTGAATGTGTAAATCTTTGGTCGAGGACACCCCTAATATGCTCAGCATAAATGAGTATACCCCCTTTAAAACGTACAAATTAAATCAGTAGCTTAATGAACAAAAGAACAATTTCCAAATTTTTTTACAAGGTTGAGTTTTATTGAATACTTATTTAAATCTATACCATGAAATTTAGGTTAATAATCTAACTTGGATCAGAAAATCTTCAGTTTTACTTAAATTGATTGAAGCAAAGATGAATACATCCCGTTACAAAAACTACTAAATCTAATATTTTGTGTGTGCAACGGGATTTTTTAGGACAGAACAAAGTCCTCAAGGCATGGAATATACAAGTGTACGACATATTGCAACATCTATATTTTTCCATTCTTCAAGAATAACCTCTTTTAGAGCCTGGATGCTGGATTGAGAGTAATTCTCAATTTGTGGCTTCAGAATTCCCCACAGGTGTCTGAGTGGGTTCAGATCAGGAGACATACTTGGCCATTCAATCACCTTCACCCTGTTCTTCTTCAGAAATGCAACAGGAGCTTTAGATGTGTGTTTTGGATCATTGCCATGTTGGAAAAAATTATTGCAGCATCTTCTCCTTCAGTATAATACAGTACATTGTTGAGTTCATGACACCATCAATGAAATGCAGCGACCCAACACCAGCAGCACTCATGCAGCCCCACATGATACTGCCACCACCATGTTTCACTGTAGAGACCATGCATTTTTCTCTGAAATCCTCACCTTTACAACGCCACACAGTTTTTAAACCATTAGTTCCAGAAACAGTGATCTTTTTCTCATCACTCCAGAGTAGGGCTGCACAATTAATCAGATTTTGATCGTGATCATGATTTAGTCGGCCACAATTAAATGAACTGATAGTCAATGATATTTAGATTCAAAATGCGAGCTCTTCTGCTTTCTTCTTTATCACACACCGACTCAATCAATGGTTTACGAGCCACCAGGGAGAAAACGCATGGCTAAAGCGTCGTTAAAATACCCAAATAAAAACCGCGCACACGTCACTCAGCTCTCACAATGGCTGCACTACGCTTGCTATGTAGAAGTTTTAAAGAAGTATTTGAGCAATGCAGTACATCCAAATGTCCATTATGGATCTGACTATTAAGCAGAAAGTTCCCGAAAGTGTACTACTGCCACAGTAAGCTGCCATTGGATGCTACGCTATCCCACAATGCAGCAGACGCCCCGAAATCATAGAAGGACCTAGCTAAAAATGGCTACAGACGAACTGTTAACCATTGGCACCGCGGCAGTTTCAGCGGATAAATGTACGTAAAGCAATGTTACTGATTACTGTAATTGTTTTTTGACTGATTAAATATTTAAGTTGTTAAGTCATACCAGACAAAATAACGGCTAGAGGATTGCGGGACCACAGGCGAACGTAACGTAAACATCTGGATCAACAGAACAGTCAATACGGGCCAAAGGACATGCAAAATGGTGGAGCAATATGTCTGATTTCATGCCTATTACGCGATTGTTTGCTATGCAGTATTTACTACATTAATGGGCAAGTAATAGTTGCTACGTAGCATATAGTAAATACTAAGGATTTGGATGCAGGGAATGTGAAAGGCCTTATTGTGTACACAGGAGGCCTTTTCAGTATAGGCTGTAATTGTTTCCGTTAAATTGCACTTTGAGATTGCACTCTGCAATAACATATTTAGCTTGTACTTATGTAATGTAATATATAAAAAGTTTTTTATGGAGTTTTTTTTGTTTTTTGTGTTATCATGTATTCTAATATAAAGTTTTATTTTTCACAAAATGTTTCAACATTATATGTTTATAATTGTTGCAAATAAAAAATAGATATTTTACAGGACTGGATGAATGATCGTGATTAATAATTGATTACAGTATTGATCAAAATAATCGTGATTATTATTTTGGTCATAATCGTGCAGCCCTACTCCAGAGTATAGAGTCCCGGTACTCTTCATCTTTTTCAGCATGGGCCCTTCTAGGCATTCTTTTTTGTGCAGGGGCTTTAGGAGAGGCTTTCTTCTTGGATGATATCCATGCATGCCATTCTTCTGCAGTGTGGGTTGTATGGTGTCATAGGAAACAGTCACTTCAGTTTGGCTTTCCACTGCTTTAGCTAACTGCAGTGAACTTGCATGGCAATTTTCTTCAACCCTTCTCATCAGAAGACGCTCCTGTTGAGATATTAACTTCCGTGGATGGCCTGGATGTCTATGTAAGATGGTTGCACTTCCATCTTTCTTAAAGTTTTGGATCACTTTTGCTACAGAATTTTGACTGATATGTACAACTTTGCTGATCTTCTTGTAGCCCTCACCTTTTTTTGTGTAACGAAATTTGTGTAAAGATTTCCTTTCTCAGATTTCGTGACATTTCTTTTCCGTGGGGAGCCATTGCTGATGGCGTGAAACGGGGAGAGGTTTTTCTTCGTTAGTAATGCCCTTTAATAGTCACCTGTCTCCTGGACACCTCTTAAATTAATCATTAGACACACCTGTGGATGAATGTCTGTTAATTAGAATTGTGTAGTCTTAAAGGGCCTATATCATGCAAAATCATATTTTTTGAGTTTTTGTGATGTATTTTCCGTCACTAAGTGAAAACAAGGAAGTACTAGAGGTGTCTGCACCACCCATGCAGAGAGAGCAGCCTAGAGTTGAGTTGCATACACACCCTCCCCCTTCTCAAAGCTCATAACTGCTCATTTTTTTGTGGCAGCTGGAACCACTTTTTTTTTTTTTTTAATTATACTTTGCTGCATGGATTACAGGACTTTATTCTACATTCCTAAAGAGCAGCAGATGGAACAAAGATGCCCGATGGACAGCAAAGTAAGTAGCTACATGCTAATGTGTGTTAGCCATTTATCAAGCTGCTTATGTGATCTTATAACAGCATTGTGTGGTTAATTAATTCATCTGTAGCATCTCAGCATGTTCAGTAAACAGGTGCAAACAACACAAACAGCCTTTTTTTATACACTGCGCTGGAGAAAGCTGGAGGGGGCAGCAGGTAGCAGGATCACAGAGAAAAAAGCTGTTTTACTCTGTGGTGCAACATTAACTACAGGATACCAGGTAAATTTTAGGACAAAGTAATATTATACAACACTGATACAATTTTATCACATATGTCTGTCTTAGAAGTTTAAAGCTGTAAAATAGCATGATATAGTCCCTTTAAGTGTGGCTATATTCCTTTTTGCAACATGGGCTTGAATAAATTTGTTTGGGGAAAATCACTTTTTTGTGTGTGCACAAATATTGTTTGCAATCAATGGCAAATAAATATATATATATATATATATATATATATATATATATATATATATATATATATATATATACGCTGTTAGCGTTTTAAGAATTTCAAAAAGGTGTGATAAATAAGGTTTTTTATATGATATATGAACTGATGTGACTTACACTGTTTGAGTTTTAGTCCCAGCTATAGGAGCAAACCATGTCCAACACATGCACACAGACGAATATCCATTTTCTTATTTTATTAATATATTTGTACATTTTATACAAATGTATTTTGATCTCTCCATGAGCATTAATATATTTATATGTAAGTTTTCCTATGCTACCATACATGCAAAGTTGAATAAAAGAGACAGTTATGGACTGAGATTTTCTATCTTAATACCTTCTCAAATGCAGAACATTGGGGCACAACTTTATTTTTCTCACACCTGATAGGCCAGCTGCTTTTAAAGATGTTGGAATGTTTTAGACATGAACAGAAACAATGAAATAAGGTTGACCTGAGCGAATAAAAAAAAAAACTATATGCAAGCTTTAACTTGCTAAGACTGATTAATAAAGATATCTTTGCTTTGCTCAGATCTTTTTGGTGCCATTGGGTTGCTCTTTGGAGAACAGATGGGCTGCCTTGCTGCTGTTGTTGTTGTTGTGGCATCTTCTGTGGGTATCCTTGATACTTGAGAGGCTCCCCCTCTCAAGTATATTGATCATGCCTTGTTCTTGTTTCATGAAGAGCTCAACGAGCAGAATCTTCTCTTTGTGGATCTGTTGGCTGATATCTTTGGGGATGTCTGGGATTAGCCAGTCGACAATGTCATTCATCAGCATCACAACATTCTGGCAAAGATTAAAGACAAGTATTTAATTTACGATAATCTTAATCATCAAAATGATCATACATCCACAAAGACAGTCAGAGATGTACAGGCCCATGAAAAAACATTTACACCTTTACATATTTCTTTGCTTTTCTCCTTGTCATACTTAAATGTTTTACATCATCAAATAAGGTATAACAGCAGACAAAGAAAATCGATCTAAATAGAAAAAGCATTTTTAAAATAATTTCAACGATATGCGGGAAAAAGGATAACCATCTCAACCAAGCCGTATAAGAAACAGTAATTTTCCTCTAATATGATGGACTCCTGGAAGCGAGGATGCTGATGGGTTTTAGTTGCCGCTTCTCCTCTGAGAAAAATCAGTGCGTTTTTGCTTTTTGATAATCTTTACAACTTTACCAACTCTGCCACCTTAAAATTCTGTTGAACTAAGCATAAAGAAGAAAAAAGAAGTAGTCATTACCAAGTTGACCAACTGAATGCATGGCTGTAGATGGCCAGGCTTATTGCTGGTATATAGCCTCCTGGATTACAATTAAACTCATCTCCTTCCTGCAACATCATCTGTCGTGTTTTTTACTCGACCTGGGCTCCTGCTTCATCTTCTGCTGATGTTCATCCCCACCCCCTATGGGTCTCTGCCACTCCTCCCTCTAGCTACACTGATTAACCCACTTCAAGCCTCCTGCCTTGGATTTCATCATAGTAAATAAAAACGAACTACTTCGACACTGCCGCCACATCCATAGAGGCTTCCGTCATAACTTTACCTTCTATCGATGGCATCCCAAAAGTATGGACAGACTCCTCTTCCATGTCATACACAACAACATTTGTCCTCAGAACATTCTCTTTCGTCAATACCTTAAATCTTTGCTCTGTTCCTATTCCTATTGCAGCCATAAGTTATACAGGCAGAAGAAAAAGGAGAAACGCAACAAAGATTAAAAATCCACACAGAAAAACAAACAATGCCAATATAAATTAAAAAGATAATAGTAGTTAAAACCACATAATGTGTATGTAGGCTGCATTTAGGTATGTGTGTATGTATATGTGCATATAGGTTTCATATATGCACATTTATCCTCATATAGGATATTTCTATGTAAAAGGTCGTTCAGTGTATTGCGTGGGCTGAACACCTGGCTGCGTCTTAAAATGGGGTAGAGAAGGCTTCATAATCTTGCAGCCATGTTAATTCAAATTCAACTGAGTGACGACAAAGTGACAAACCGTTTTGCCACTATGAAAAACAGAAGGCATTCTCTGATGCTTTCCATCCTAAAAGTAGACAGAAAGTTTGGGTGAATTCTTTATGCATACTGATCCAAGTCACAACAGTTATTGGAATTGATATTAGACTCTCTGTATTATAAGTTAAACTACTTACTGGATAGTTTTTATATACATTTATTGTGTCTTTTAGTTGTTGATTCAAATACATCTACTCCTGTTCCAATGTTATTAATATTTTAAATTAGTCTCAACCGCATACTCATTTGACAGAAAAAATGTTTGACAAATATTCATTTGTATTTTATTGTCGAATTTTTGGTAGGATTTTGAACGAATCTAGTTGTGATTAATCAAATATAACCACACCATTTCCCCATGTTTAGTGCAGTAGACTGCAATAGATAGCTTTCTTTTGAAATATAACATCTAATTTTTTATAGATGTATTTTGCACCTTGCCACATCAATTTTTTGTGTTGGCATACATTTTTATGAATTATGGCCCATTTCTAGGCTATTTTTCAACCATACGATACATTTTGCGTCTGGTTTGTCTTCAAATATTGCATTTGACCCACCCAGGCTCCATAGGTTGCTACAAAACTGTTATTTACAAATATGACACCTATGTTTACAGCCTTCTTTCCTGCAAGACCCCAAAAAAATATAAAGTATATTCAGAGGACTGGATTCAATCCACCCTCTCCCGGGGGAAAATTGAGCATGTTCACCAGTCTGCTAAAGGAGCATCTTAGTTTCCAAGTAGCCAGGGCACAATATTAATTGGACAGGATCCCCCACACTATCACATAGGGTTTATGAATCTGTCCGCCTCATATGATAATATGAAAAAAAAAGATTATGGATCTATGCCCACAGTGTAATAATCACATGTGCATGGTTTATTAAACTGAGGGTATGGATTCTTACCCCTCAAAATCACTTCTTTACCTGACCCCTACCGGGCTCCGTAAATTGACAAAGTCTTTGCAGGATTTGACAAATTTTTTCATTGTCAAGCTCCTGGGGCTAAGACCCCTATATCTCAATCCTAGTGACGTCCCGGCTTACACCTTTGATTAAATGGTTTTCAAACTGCACCGTGACAACTAAATGGTCCTGCTTATCAGTGAAGCGTTTTGTCCTTTTTTACTTACTTTTTACTTCCTTTTTTTAATTGGTAATTGGTGTCTCCAATTACGCATGGCCAAATATGATGATCAGAGCACCATTTGTATTAGATCTGATCCAGCTGTGTGCTGAGGGACGTTTTAATGTATTCAGTTTGATATTGAACCATTTTTTTCCTTTATTCACAACAGGAACATCTCCACTGTCCCGACTGCATCTACTGTATATGCGAGGCTACTGCACATTGTCTTTCATTTGGAAGGGGGCGGGGGGAGTCGGGGGTTGGGGGGGTAGATATTACGATAAAAACAATAATGGTAGATGGACTGAACCTTTATAGCACTGGTGCAGGCATGCTAACCACTCAAAGCACGTTACTCTAGAGTCAAATGCATCAACTCACATTAATACACCAATAAATTAGGAGGCTACTTCAGGCCAGCATCAACTTGTGATAGGAGCAGAGTAGAATTGAACCTACAACCATGTGATTACATAAGTATTTCCCTCCAACATTTTTACTGCTGACACAATTTTTTTATAGCTTTTGATAAAATCTTTTCTTGGTTCTTTAATAGTATTAATTGTAAAAAGTAAAAAGGAATGAGATCACATAAGCATTGCTCTGTAAAATATTTTTAGAATAGAAAAAAACACATCTTTCTGGACTTCTCTTGTTACCTGAAAAACAATTACAAAGGCAAGTCGCACAGCCAGCACCGCCCAGAATTCTTTGGAGATCTCATATGGTGTCAGAGACCAAGGAGGCTCTCTGTAATCCTTATACCTGGAACACACAAACAGTAATGCTAAGGTATAAATCAGCACAACTTATCTAAAAAACACCTGTCCTTGTCCACTTAAAAATAAATTATAAATCCAGCCTGTCAGACCACACCTAAAGCATGAATTTCTCTTTGTTTTTAGTTTAACCACACTTTCTAAAAATACTGCTGAAACCAGAAGTTTACATATAGTGAATAAGTAGACATGTACACACTTTTTCCTCATTTCTCAGTTAAATCAGACCAAACTGCATTGTTTTAGGTCAGTTAGAAAAAATAAAGGCAATTCTATTTGCAAAATGCCACATAAATTATGACTTTAGAAACTTCTGATATGTTATATTATATATTTGAGTTAGCTAAAGGCACACCTGCGGATGTATTTTAAGACCACACCTGGAACACGCTGCTTTCTTTTTTGAAACAATGGGAAAGTCAGAAGATTTAGACAAGATATTCAACCTTGGGAATAAATTTCAGATGCTTGAAAGTGCCATGTTCATCTTTTGAATTAACTATAGACATGATGGGAATGTTCAATCATCATACAACTCAGGAAGGAGACCGGTTTTAAGCTCCGTCCAAATGATTAACATGTTTTGGTCCAAAATGTGCAAAATGTGCAAACAAAGCTAAAGTCAAAGAATTTCTAAAATGCTGCTGAAGCTGGTGAGACAGTATTTTTATCCACAGTGAAACATGTCCTGTAATGATAAGTGCTGAACGGCCATTTAGCAAGCAGGAAGCCATTACTCCATAAGAAACGTGAAAAAGCCATACTGTAGTTTGCAAATCCACAAAGGGACAAAGAGCTTAATTTCTGGAGACATGGCCTGTGATCTGATTAATCATACTACTAATGATTAAATACAAAAGCAGTAAAGAAATGGGAAATTATCCCATATTCAGCATGTTAAATCTGTCCAGATAAAGACTGTCACATTAATCTGCATTCTACTTTAGTTTAACAAAGTTTGGCAGACTGAGGATTTTTAGTTTTATAGTTTTTCTCAGGCAATTATCCCATTAGTCTCAATATTTGAAGAACAGCTAGTCCATTTCTTAAAATAATCAGTTCAAACTGAAAAAAACAACTGGTAGATAACACCAGAGTCACTTGCTTGAAATGGATAATCTGTTCCACAAAAACAGGTATTTATGTCTATAGGAGCCTAAGTCAAACCCTTCCACATCCTATGTATCGAGGAGCCTTGCTATATAAAGTGTTTGTCTTTCTCGGTTGAGCAGGACAGTCCATGCAACATGTTGTTCCACGTTCCAGATCAACAAGCTGTATTAAATTCTCAAGACTGAATATGCTTTCATATTTAATGTAGAAATTTAAACAACATTAGTCATGACCTAAAAGAACATTCCCTTTGTGTACCAGATCATTCCGGAGTCAACCGTGAGGCAGTCTGTGTGGCAGCTAAAGAGTTTGGTCAAACTGGGTCATCAACAGCACAATGAATCCAAGCACAACAGCAAATTTACAACACTGACTGGTATCTTACCAGAAAATAATATTCTAATAAGATGCAATCTGTCATTTTCTGTGCCGTTTTGTTCTCTTAGGTATAAGGTTGGCTTGCAAAGAAAAAAAAAAGTCCATTAGTAAAAATTTATTTTAACATGGAATGTTTCAGGGACCCATTTTTAATTTTGTAAACCAGGCCCACTTGTTAGTACATACTGATTTACCCCAGTGCTTTAAATGAGAATAATACTACACTGCCTTGCTAAAACAAGTAATTTCACCCATGGAAACTATGAACAGCCTCCTTTGTTTTCATAATGCCATTTATTTGAAGTACTAACTAATGCATTATTCTTTAAACTGTGGTCAGTAGCATAATGTCATCAAGGAGAGGAGTGAGAAATTATTAAATGTGACAGAATATAGCTCCTGCCCCTGATATCCCTCCCCTTCTAAAATAAGTTGAAAGCCAGACCTCATGTCGTGTGTGATCAGGGAAAGTAGATTCCAAAGACAGAGCATCACAGCATTGATCCAGCATTGAACTACTTTTTACATTGAAGTTTTCCAAGGTAAGGATTTTTTAACAATCAGAACACATGATCAGGAAATATAATAGTAATGGTGCAATAGAAACCACTAACAAAGACATTTGTTAACTCCTAATGAAGCTGTCAGAGTCACATGACCCCCTGAACCTACCCTCTGTTCGGTTCCCTGAGAGGGTTGTACTAATCATTCCAACGATCCCCCCAATGCTTCTGAGCTGTTTTGGTCAGATGTCTAAAACTGTGGGTTTCTGTAAAACTGCTTAAGGGGGCCGAGTCAATGCTACACTATAGACAGGAGTGCCTGTCGTGTCTCAGGATGCAACATGGACCCAAACGCAGACATAAGTGCAAGGTTGTTTATTGAGAATGACAATTATAAGGATGGCAGAAATTATGAAACAGGACACCAGGATGACACGAATGAGCAGAAGGGAGACAGCAGGGTGAGACACAGCATAAGAAGACGTCAATGATCCAACCAGGAGTGCGTGGAGATGAAGTGTTGTAAATACACAAAGGGAAGGAGGATCAGATGTGACGGATTGGAGGCCGGTACAATGATGAGACATAGAGTGAGCAGGACAGATTGCTGATGGCTCTGCCAGTAGGACAGTCCTCTTTTCAAGGTTGTTTTTTCATATTTTAATGTGTTTTCATGTGAGGGATGACAGATTTTTCTCAGGTCCCCTAGAGGAATGGACTGTGATCGGAGCTGTGACCAAGGCTATTATCGCATTCCACATTCGAGTTGGAGCAGGCTCCTGTCGGGGAGCAGTAGAGCTGGTGAAGGTGGCATGTTAGAAGGCCGAGTACCAGCGGTGAACCGGTGTGTCGGCAACGTAATCAGCTGGATCTGTCTGGACTGAACCTGGAGACTCAAAAGACTGGATGATTGCTGGTTAGACCAGGGGGTGAAGAACACAGATCATGAGCTAGAGGCATGGACGATCGATGACTGAGCGATGGGAGGTAGGTGAATGAAACTTTTAACTTGTGAGGGGATCACTGTAGGGCATGATGCCTTCCTGACTGATTTTTGCTGGAGCTTTTGATAAGCAAAGCCTCCCATGTCCTCGGGTTACCAGGATCGTTTGTGTTTACGACTCTCTAGGGATTTGAATAGAGGGTAGGTCCAAGGAGTCATGGGAGTCACAGCTTCATTAGGAGTAAACAATGGCCTTGTTAGCAGTTTATATTGGACAAGATAACAAGAGAAGTCCAGTTGTCTCTCAGGACTCTTGTTTGTGGATAAGCAAATATATTGCTTAACACTCTAGACTTGTGTAAATTATTCGTTCTGCTGTGGATGCCAGGGGAGGGACTTCGAGGAAATACTAATTCTGAAAGATTACCTTTATATCATAGAACAGGGTCAGATAGTCAAATGTAAGTATTTTTTATTTTACCTTCAAAATGTTGAAATATGTATCCCAGCTTTAACTAATCATCCCAATAGACATATATTGAGAAATATATACTTAATTTACATAATATACTTAATATACTGTACATATACTTAATTTCAAAGGAAAATAACAGTAAAAAAACATTTATATTGGTTAATGTATGCTGTGAAGACTTAAAACAAGACTGATTCCTACCTGCAAACTTCAACAGCATGTTCATTAGGCATCGGGTCCATAGTTTCTTTGCCATGCTCAAAGTGACTGACATTAAAATAGGATAGTGTATGGTTGACAAATCCATGCAAGGAGCCATCGGGGCTGTACATGTACTGGTAGACCATTCGAGGGATGAAGTCTGATGTGAAGGAGATGACAAATGCCTAGCAGAAGGGGTGGAAGTTCAGATTTTAGTCAGACAAAAGGCGATCTAAACTAACACTTCTCTATAATTGTGTGCTGTAGTACACTAAAACACTGTCAACATTATTTACATTTTTATTTGATGGTGTGGTCTTTTATAGAAATCTCATTAGCTTCACAAATCAAGCTAAGTCAACTAAAAACACTAATATTACTAGCAAGAGTCAGTCTATTTGTATCCCAGATTAAATCTGTTAGGGAAAAATATTAATGTTGTATTATTATTTTCTTAGGGTGTATTTCTTTATCACATAGTTTAAATGTACTTTTTAAATGTCATTTGGTTTCAACCATATGTTCCTTTGTATACACCCTGTTCTTTTAATATGCTAATGAAGTTTGACCAAATAAAGAGAGACTGCAGTGGGAGGGCCCTTTGAGACCAGGAGACAGAGCTGTATGATCAGGACATAGAGCTGTGAGGCTGTCTGAGAATCTGAGAGGAGAACAGACAAACGGTCAACCAGAGTATCTTCCTGGTCTCCCTCTGCAGAACTTTACTTATTTCATCTCCCACTGCAGAGTTCATTTAACTTCAATTTCTCTCCGACCCCTGTGTGTGATTCTTTCTAGGTTAAACCACCATTTTTTTTCCTAACACAATCAGTTTCAATTAGTGTCTTTAATAGAAACAAAAGGTCAAAAGCTTTGTTCATCGACTTTAAATTACAGCCAAAAAACAACTGAAAGCTAGCCCTGAAGTTACCCAGTAAAATGTATGTCATTCTGCAGATCATAGATTAACCCTGAGCAGGGCCGTGCAGAGTCCTTGTAGAGGGGCAGGTATTCAGAGTTCAAAAAGTACATTATTGAATATTTTTTGGGTTTTTTTTTTTCAAAAAGGGCACTTAGGGCATCATGGAGAAAAGGGGTAGGTGCCCAGAACTTGGCCAGCCATATGAGATTGTCTAAACCTACATGCAGGAACAGGTTGACTAGATGTGGGAGACATCCTGCACTGTGTACAGTAAGTAAAAAGAGGTTTCCATCACAATTAATTTCCAATTTCTCTTTATTTCTCATTGTCACAGCTACACAAAATTTATAAAGTGCTCTACGATCAGTGAAAACTCCATAAAAAAAAAAATAAAATAAAAAACATTTCCACAGACATCACATGTTACATGCACGCAGTGCATTTCACCCTTAAAAAATCAGATTGAACAGTGTTTATCAGGAGCAGACTGGGACAATAATTCAGGCTGGGATTTGATACCCTCTCAGGCCATCACCACACAATTAATGCAAAAAGCCAAGAGTGAGCTAGGCTTTGCCCCTACTGATGTAGGAGTATAAAATAATAAAACAATGTTTGTATGTCTGAATTGCGATTACTTTACTTTTAAAGAGCCTTCAGATGGCATCTATTGTCAATCAGCGCTATATAAATGAACTGAAGTGTCCACAAATAGCTTTTTCTGTTTCTTTCCCCTACAAAATATATAGGTCTGTTCTGCTGAAATAAGGAATGAACTGAAATTCTATCTCATCTACTATATTGTTATACTATGCTAAAATTGGCATCTATCCTGGTTTACCTATTAAAATACGGACACTGACATTCATACACCGATAGCCAACATGTAGAATTTTTTGGGGTTAAGTGCCTTGCCGAGGGGCACATCGACATGTGACGGTTTATTACCAGGATGAACTAACTAGAAAGGGATGTAAAACAGGTAACAATATGTTTAACTAGCTAAACATGATATATTGACATGGATTTCCTAGTCATCATTTAGCTACATTATCTGCATACAACAGCATAACTCAACAGCTTGTATAGGAAGAAAAGTGTCAAAAATGTTTTGCCTTTTGCTGGCTCTGGATAAGTTGCTGAAAATACTGCAGCACATGTCTGTGAGTCACTGCTGACCATGTTAGCTTGTGTACGATTAAGGTGCATTTACAGTCACCTTGGAAAATAGATTACTGTGCATTAACGGATTAAATATCTGAAAAAAAGTGCAAGAGGACACAGACATAGAAAATGTTGGGGTCCCACATGTCTGTTATGCCAAGGGCAAATGCACCACAGGACATATTGGCTGTGTCCGAAATCAGGGGCTGGATCCTTCGAAGGACCCGGTCTACTCGGTCTACGTGGGCTGTGTCCTTCGTCGACCGGGTAGACCAGATGTTAACGGCTGTGAATTTGGACGGTCTAGCCTTCAGTTGAATTCCCGCCCCCACTATGCCGAACGTCCTGTCGCCTAGCAACCGCGATCACGCTAAACCAGCTGGTAAAGCAAGAAATATTCTCCAGTATCTTACTCACCTTTTTTACTCTAGAGGACCAACAGGTTTTACTGTCTGCGCCAATGTTTTATATCTCTGGCTGAGAGGTCATCATATCAAGATCATTTTATTTAATCCAGGTTACTACTTAAGATAGCTACTTTCATTATAATTTCTGCAATTGAATGACTAGTGATCAAATGTACAAATTTGTAATATTAAATTTTTTATATTCATTTTAACTGTAAAAATTCTTTGTGAGCTTAAAATTATATATGCCTTTTGGATCAAAACAGCATTTTCTAATTTGATTTTATATATCTATGATTTTATTTTACCAAGCATATTCCAAACTGGCTCTTCCTAAATAAACTGAATTGTTTTTTGTAAACAACCACTGCAACAATAACTAACATTGTGTTTTAACAAAACTGCAGGTCATACCACTTTTCTCCACAGCTGCCTCTTGGGATGAGCTTCAAGATGAAGCTGCTGGAGGTCTGTGGGGCTCTCTGGTTGGAAAAACTTAATGACTTAAGCAGCCTGTAAACCCTGATGATGGATGCAGTGGAGAGCATGACGAAGCTGCCCTAAACTCTCTCTGCAGACCAACCTGTATGATGTTCCCCTAGTCAACCAGAAAATATGAAATGAATCTGTATTCAACTGATCCAGCAACACTGCCCGTTTGTTCTAATTAAGCTTAAAGAGGTCATTTATACACTTATAAATAACTGCAAAAAAACGTATCCTTTTTCCAATATGTTATGTTATTTTAAACTGTTCAATGTAAGCTTCTTTAAAAACACTAATACAACTTTTA
Organism: Apricaphanius iberus; assembly: GCA_028564705.1. Classification (NCBI taxonomy): domain Eukaryota; kingdom Metazoa; phylum Chordata; class Actinopteri; order Cyprinodontiformes; family Aphaniidae; genus Apricaphanius; species Apricaphanius iberus. The sequence goes on from JAPXFQ010001167.1 coordinate 49,533, forward strand.
ATGAAATGACTTCATGATATTTAACATTTTTAGAAATTCATTTATTCACAACCATCGAACACCTAAATAAAAAATGTGACAAAAACATGAATGAAAAAAAAAACAGTCCATCCATTCGGTCCCTCTCTCTCCTCAGTCTCCCTTTGCTGCTTCTTATCCTAAACAAGAAGACAACAAACACAGTTTACAAAAAAGAGCAACACAACAACCTTTATGAAATGTATATTTTGTTAAAGTGATCAGTCATAAATTATGTTATTTGCGCTGTTGCAAATATACAAACAGTAGGTTTATTTTTTGCTCTCAATTTTTTTTTTCCGGCAAGGGATTAATTTCTCCTGCAGATACATCTCCTAAATTTTCCTCGTTAGATAGAAAATAAATAGGAGAGGAACGTGACAACTTTATTGATTTAAGAATGCAGAACTGTAGTTTTCACGGCAGATCACAGGTTCTGTGTTGTATGAGGCTCAATAAGAGTCCTCTAGCATAAGCTGTGTAACTGGATTTAATCTTCAACCTCCAACCCACCATGCCCCGATTTTCACTTGGGAAAGAGGAAAAATTTTTCCTAAGAGGAGTTGACTTTTTACTTAATTTCCCAAAGCAGAAAGTGGCTGCGTAGAGATGAAGAAACCATTACACTACCATACGAGCTCGTTTACTAGCGATGCTTTACAAAAAAATATTAAAATACATGTCTAAGCCAAGAATAAAAGGCAAACAACACAACCGCTTTAAGATTTTCATTTTTGAACCGCCAGATTTTAATATACTTACATCTAAAACTGTGCTCCTCTCTCGCTTCGCCTGCCGCTTTGTCTGCCGTGTTGCTGGAAGAAAATTATCCCGTTCAGCCCGCAATGAATCTTGGGATATGTGGACCAGCGAAGGATACACCGCAACGGTCCTTCAAATCGGGGAGAAGTCGGCCGGATTCGTCGGCCGCATTTGAAGCAGTCTTCGAATTTGGACAGTCCTAGTCGCAGCGCTGTGACGTAATCGGCCGACAAATCCCGCCTTCGAAGGATCCAGCCGCTGGATTCGGACACAGCCATTGTTTATTTAAAAATCAAGCTCCCCAGCATGGGAGTAACATCTCCGGGGTATGCAGGGAACATGTCCCAAGCTCTTTCCGTGTCAGTGTGCTCTGTCCCCCGCAGCTGTTACTACCGTTTAATGTGCGGTAATATATTTTTACAAGCCCTCTTTAAACGCACCTTAAATCAAATCAAATCAAACTTTATTTATAAAGCGCTTTTCAAACAAAGAAAGTTACTCAAAGTGCTTTACAGATTTAAAATAACCCCACAACCCCCCCCCCCTTCAAAAAATAAAATCATCAGTGCAAATACAACCCCCTCCCAACCCAACCCATCAGCCATACTCACACACACTTAGAAGCTACAAAAAGCGGGCTGAGTACAGATGAGCCAGGAAATGCCATCATGGAGCCATCTGCATCAGCAGCAGCAGATCAACAGCAGCAGCCAAGGCTCCCACCCAGGGCGCCCAGAGGAGGGAGGGCTGGTACCCCCACCTCCACCCAAGCGCTACCTGGGGGGCACCCAGGCAGCCACAGCCGACCACCGCCCCCGATGCAGGGGGCTCCCCAGAGAGGAAACACTGGCAAGAAAGATTAAAATACATTAAAATATAAAGTTAATAAAATATAAAGTATATAAAGTATAAAACAATAAGTGTAAAACAAATAAAAATGCAAAGCAGATTAATAAATAAACAGTTAAAAGCTGAACTAAAAATTAAATCAGGTAAAACATGCTGAGCGATTAAAAATATATTAATAAATAATAATTAGTTAAAGGCTAAGCTAAAAAGGTGAGTCTTGAGTCTGCTCTTAAAAACATTAATGTTCTCTGCGGCCCTGAGGTCCTCTGGCAGCCTGTTCCAGAGGTGAGGGCCATAATAATGGAAAGACGCCTCACCATGAGTCTGTGTCCTGACTTTGGGGATGATAAGGAGACGGCTGCCAGAGGAGCGCAGAGACCGCGAGGGTTCATACGGTAAAAGCATTTCTGACAGATACGAAGGCCCAAGACCATTAAGACACTTAAAGACCATTAAAAGAACCTTAAAATCGATCCTAAAACATACGGGGAGCCAATGCAGTGATTCTAAGACCGGTGTAATGTGCTCCCGCCTCCTAGTCTTCATCAGGACACGAGCTGCTGAATTCTGTAGAAGCTGTAAACATGAGGTAGTCTTTTTGGGAAGACCAGAAAGCAGGGCATTACAATAATCAATTCTACTGGTGATAAAAGCATGCATTAGCGTCTCCGTATTGGCCCGAGAGAGAAACCTTAGGTACATACACGCTAATGCAGGCATTGTTGGATCACAGACAGGCGCCACAGAGCATTAATGTCCTTTACGTAATTATTATTACATAATTTTTTAATAGCTATTTTCAAATATGTACTGCAAAAACTACACACTGTCACTTTAAGGCGTTTTTCTTTAACCTGTAGTTATCTTTCTACATTATCTCCAACAGTCAATTAAGACTGATATTTGAGCTCAGTTATTGGTTCCTGCTGACCAGGGGAGCCAGTCATTATTAATTAATAACTGTATTTGAATCATTCCTAATATTACTGATAACTTAGCCATTCATTTTGCAACAGTGATTCAAATGGTTCTTTAGTTATTGAAGAAAAGTGCGATTGTGTGTGAGAGTCAGTGGAGCGCTAGAAGTTTTTTCTGGTCCGCTTTGCTTTATGCCCTGAATCATATATGCTGTGCCACAATTTAAATGATTAATGATGTGAGTTTCAACTGCGTTTTTCATGTGGATTGTGATTTATTTGCTGGTAAAAAATTTTTTTTATTAAAATCTCTACAAATCAGTAGTTGCATATATGACATCTTGTAGGTAGCACTAGCTAGCACTAACATCCACCGAAACCTTGTAGAGCTTCTCGTCCATGCTGGCTCTCACTCCAACTATTTCTTCCCCAGCATAGCTGACACTTTCCACATGGTCAGATTGATAGCGGTTTCCTTCCTTCCTTCCTTCCTTCCTTCCTTCCTTCCTTCCTTCCTTCCTCCCTCCCTCCCTCCCTCCCTTCCTTCCTTCCTTCCTTCCTTCCTTCCTTCCTTCCTTCCAGATGAAGGATATTAAACTGACAGCCATTTTTGTTCTTCAGTTGTAGTCTATGGGTTTTCACACAAAACCCAAAGTAATTTTTGCTACTGTTCAACATTTTTTGCTTTCTCTGTATCACAAATATGTTTCATGAACGTAAAATCCATGGTGGAATTAAACTAGGATGAGAATAGGTTTTATCGCTCCATTCTCATTCATTTGTTTTGGACAGTTGGGGACCCGTGGACTGAAGTAGATGGGTATGACTTAGGCTCCCCAAAGACCTAGAAAATGTGTCCCTATCACTTTTGAGACAATGGTTAGCCCCCTGCACTCCAGGTCACCCACCACAGGCAACATTCAAATGCACCTCTGCCCATGTTGAAGCACCACAACAATAGTAACAGCAGGTATTAAGATGGCGCTGATCGTTCAGCAGCACCTTACTTCGGCTCAGCACACTCTTGTCCTTCTTTTGCTTCTTTTCATAATATAGTTAATTATATTATATAGACAGTAGGCGGAACATTGTGCAATCGTGCACACGGGAAAGCTACTTTTGTCCGACTTGTATGTGGAGAGGATGTAGGGGAGAAGAAACAAAGCGGAGGAGGCCGTTTCTGCCCACTATTATCATGGGGAACGTCTGCTCAATCCCCAACAAAACGGAGGACCTGGTCGCACTAACTGAGTGCGGACTCATGTGCTTTACGGAGACGTGGTTAAATGAACATATCCCGGACACATTTGTTTCCCTGGACGGATTCAGACTTGTGCGCTGGGACTGGTGCGCGGAGAGCGGGAAGAGGAAAGGCAGTGGAGTGGCGATGTTTGTGAGAGAAAAGTGGTGTAATCCCACTCGTGTGCACATGAAAGAACAGCTCTGCACCTGGGACCTGCAGATGGTGGCAGTGAGCATGCCAGCTCAGGTCACAGCACCCCCGCGCCCTTCTCCTCCTCACTGGTGACTTTTACCACGCATCTCTGTCTGACACTCTGCCTACATTAAAACATGTAGGCAGAGTGCTACACAAGGGACAACACAAACTCTGGACTTATTCTACGCAAACATCAAAGGCTCTTACTCCTCTGCCCCACTCCCCCCGCTCGGGCCACGACATCGTCTACCTGCACCCACAATACACAGCCAAGGTGCGAAGGAAAGCCATACAGAAGAGGTCTCTGACAGCTTGGAGTGAAGAGGCCAATAAGAGAGTGAGGGACTGCTTCCAGACCACAGACTGGGACATGATCTGCAGCTCTCATGGAGATGGCATTGATGGCCTAATACGCTGCATCACAGACTATATCAACTTCTGTGTGGAGGGGGTGCCTATTGGAGTCAGCAGGGGAGCTGGCTCCCTGGGGTTGGCAATGGTCACCCCAGTTATCTCTCCCCATCCCCATGCCTCTGTCCATCTGCTCCTTCATTCTACCATTCACAAGGCCTTGGGACGTGGGCACGTCACTGGGGTGCGGGATGGAGCTTCCGTCTTCGCTACCCGGTGGCGACCTGGGTCCCGATTTTATTGAGCAACTTAAGACACTACACTTGCAACTTTTACAGGGAACGCACATGTAGGGACCTGGCGGTGTGGCGCCCACTGGTTAAACGCATCTAGACACTGAGGGCCCGGGGGGGGAGATGGGGGTACCCGGCAGTATTCCCATGTCCCCCCCCTCTGTTTTAAGTGCACATTAGAACAACACGCAACAACACCACATTGAGCTGGGGGAGAGAGGCTGGGGGGTCTTTCCACACCCCTGTTCGTTGGACCATCAGGGGTCGGAGCCCGGATAGAACATCACGCCGTCTGGTCGGGGTCCTGGGCTGGTGGGCTGCTCTTGCCGGTGTGGGGCCTTGGCGGTCTGCTTGTCCCCGTCCTGGTGGGCAAAGGGGTCTGTCTCCTGGGTGCAGGGGCAGGGTTCTCTATTGGGGCGTCTGTCCCTGGGCCTGGGAGTATGGAGTATAGTGTACGTATGGGGGGTATGAATGAGTGTATAGCGTCCTTTTTTCGTATGTCCTGTATTTGTAAGAATGTGTACGCATGAGAGGGAGGGTACGTATGAGTGTCTCTGTCTGTCTATGTCTACCTGTCAGGTTGGGTGTTTGGCTGCTCTCTGGCCTGATGCATCTTCTTCCCTCCCCGTCACTCCCCGTCGGTGATGGTTGCTCCTGCCCGCTGGTTGATGATGACTCTCGATGCATGGGGCTGGGGGTCCCGGTTGCGGCCCGGCTCGGTCCTGGTGCATGTCGGGCGGGTCCTGGGTGGTCCGGTGTGTCGGGCGGCCGCTGTTTCGGGCCGACGTCCTCCTTGGATTGACTGGGGCACCTCTTATGGGGGTGCCGGGGTGGTAGAATAGGTTGGTGCCATCCGGTGGATCGGTGGGGACCGTGCCTGGCGCCCAGTCCTCCTGCCGGTTCCAGGACTTCTGCTAGCTGGTCTGTTCACCTGGTGGGGCTGTCCGGCATTGGCTGGGCCCCTGATCTTGGCGCCCTACGTGGGGCGGGATCTGGACCCTGGAGCTGGAAGATCTGGATGTCCAGGTGCCGGCTGGGCGCGGCCTGGGGAGGGCGTACATCCGCTGTGGCTCTTGCTGTCGCTCCCTGGCGTGTGGGTGTGTGGAGGCGGGCCGGCTTGTTGGCGGTGGGTATTGGTCCGGGGTGGCGGCGGTGTGTGTTGTCCGTCGGTTGGCTGCGGATCCTCCTTGCCTGCGGCGGCGGCCCTTGTCGGCTGGTCCCTGGTTGGGGCCCCGCTGGGGGGCGGGGTGCCCCTGGTCCCCATGGCCTCCGGTTCCTGGTCCGGGCCTGCCCTGGCGTAGCCGGTTACCGGCGGAGCCCGTGGGCTCGTCACTGCGATCTCTCGGGCCCCAGCATTGCGGCTGGTGGGTGCTCCACTGGGGTTTCCATCTGTTCCTCTCTTGGTGGGTGATCGACCCTGCGCTGATCCGCCTATGGACTCTGTACTCTGTGGGACCCTGGATGCATACATCTCTTGCCTCCTCCATGTCTGTGCCGATTCCTGTAGGACGGATCGACGGTTCCTTACACCAGCTATCAATCACTTGCATGGGGAAACCTTATTCAGACCTGCATGCTCGCACACACATAGGTGTGGGGACAATGGTGAGGACGGACATATGTTAAGCTGAGGTTATCATCATTAGTTAGCTGTTCACAGGAGCTTACCAGAAACATTTGTATTATGTTCATTAATCAATGCTTGTGTGTAGTGAATGTATAATTCTTAGTTTATTCTACTAGATCCGAACTATTGGTTTGGTTCTATACAGTTTGTTGTTTTTGTTTTGTATTACTGTTTCTCTGCCGTCCGGCAGAGGTGGAGGACTGGGATGTTTTCTTGTGTTCTTTGTTTGCCTCCCTGTCTTGTGTCGTCGGTTCGCGCCTCTGTTGGTCCGGTTTCTTTTCTTCACTTTCTTCCTTTCTCCCTTCTTGTCTCAGTTTAGTGTCCATGACGTCAGGAAATTGAACCCATAGTAATCACTAATAAAGATTTTTCATACATATACATCAAGTGGCGTACTACAGCGAAGCTGTAATACTCTGCTTGGGAAAGTAAAACTGTTGGGCTTGTACCTGGTACTCAGACACCAATTCTGAGTAGCATACTACTAGACAGGACACGTTAAAAAAAAAAAAAAAAAAAAAAAAAAAATTAAAAAACTTCTGTGTGGAGAATACCGTACCGACCCGGAAGGTACGGGACTTCCCTAACAACCACCCCGGGTGACCCCTGAGCTTAAAGCCCCCTGAACCAGAAGAAAAGAGCTTTCAACTCAGGACAGAGAGGAGCAGAGAAGAGTCCAGCACGAGCTCCAGTGGAGGATCAGGAAGGCCAAGAAGGACTATGGAGAGAAGCTGGAGCAGAAGCTGGCCCTGGGCAACGTGCGGGATGTGTGGAGAGGTCTGAAGAACATCTCCGGATTTGGACAGAGTGCCTGGGGACAGCTGATGGGGACCAGAGGTAGGCGGATGAATACAACTTTCAACCGCCATGACTCTCCCCCCGCCCCCCTTCCGGCTTCCACTCCACACATCTCCAGCCCAGTGGACACTGCCCCCCTCCCCGGACCATCTTCACCTGCCTCCAGCCACCCTGCACCCACGGCTCCATCCCACACCATATGGACTCCCTGCAGCACCTTCTCCACCCCTGTCCGTCCACCCCTCTCCCCTATGGAAGACTATGGAGCGACTCCGCTCTGTGGTGAGCTCTACCCTGGACCCACTGCAGTTTGCCTACAGGCCCAACATTGGAGTAGAGGACACAGTCATCTACCTGCTGCAGCGGGCACTCACCCACCTGGAGCCCGCCGGGAGCGATGTGAGGGTCAAGTTCTTTGACTTCTCCAGTGCCTTCAACACCATCAAAACGGCTGCGGGGGAAGCTGGAGGACGAGGGAGTGGACCAACACCTCACTGCTTGGACAATCGACTACCTTATGGACCGAACACAGTACATGCGGCTGCGTAGTTGTGAGTCTGAGGTGGTCATCTGCAGCACAGGAGCCCCCCAGGGTACCGTGCTCTTGCCATTCCTTTTCACCATATACAATTTGGACTTCACATACAACACAACTGTCATCTGCAGAAGTTCTCCGACAACTCTGCCATTGTGGGCTGTGTGTCTGAGGGGAGCTAACTGGAGTACTGGTCGGTTATCAGTGACTTTGTGGGCTTGTTTGAGCGCAACCAACTGTGCTTGAACAACAGTAAGATGAAGGAGATGGTGATCGTCTTCAGGAAGAAGACACCACTGCATATACCGGTGAACATCCAGGGGGAGGACATTGAGGAGGTGGACAGTTTCAAGTACCTGGGTGTTCACCTCAACAATAAACTGGACTGGTCCCACAACACTACTGCCCTGTACAAGAAGGGCCAAAGTCGCCTCCACTTTCTGAGGTGGCTGAGGTCCTTCGGAGTGAGCAGGCCTCTGCTCAGGACTTTTTATGACTCTGTGATAGCCTCTGCTCTCCACTACGCTGCCGTGTACTGAGCCCCGGGCAGCACAGAGCGGGACAAGAACAGACTGAACAAGCCGGTCAGGAGGGCCAGCTCTGTCCTGAGCTGCCCCTTGGACTCTGTGGAGGAGGTGAGGGACAGGAGGGTATTAGCCAAGCTCACCTCCATCATGGACAACACCTCCAACCCACTGCACGGGACTGTAGAGCAGCTGAGCAGCACTTTTAGTGGCAGACTGAGACACCCTCAGTGCAGGAAGGAGCGCTACCGCAGGTCCTTCATCCCCACTGCTGTCAGACTGTACAACACTTCTGTATAGGAACTCTTGTGCAAAAACCCCTATGAAAAACGATGTGCAAATATTTCTGTATTTACACCACTTATCTGTGTCAATTTATCAACCATTTTCACTAGACTGAACCTGCACTGCTAATACAGTTTTTATTATAGCTTGTACACTGTGTACATTTCTGCCCCCTTCAGTTCCTATTTAAGACAACATCCCCAGGTAAAGCTCAATCAGCATCCAAACACGGAACTCAACCTGCTCCTGAATCTTCAGGAGCAGGTTAGTAAATCTGAATTAAATAATGGTTGCAACTTCTCCTCCTCACCCAGTATTTCTGGGAATGTGAAATGTAAATAATTGGAAGGAGTTGACTCATTGTTGGTACTCATCTGTGATGGACTGGCGACCTGTCCAGGGTGTACCCCGCCTCTCGCCCGTTGACAGCTGGAGATAGGCACCAGCCCCCCCGCGACCCATTAAGGATTAAGCGGTTAATAAAATGGATGGATGGATGGAGTTGACTCATTTATACTATAATAAAATAATCTTATTAAAGATGCTTATTGAATTACATAATAAGTAACTGGGATGGTCCACAGGAAAATCTATGCCACATATGGGCTGGAACCTCTACAGGTCAAGTGGTAGGCACCGCCATGGGTGGGTGATAATTACTCAACTAAGACTAACAAATATTTAAGTGCTAAATAAAAGAAAAGGCTAGACAAAGTAGACAAGAAACAGTTATACAAGACATAGCAGGTAAAAGTAAAAATAAATGACAACATGAGAAGTTCAAAAAGTGCCATGGTCTCAGTGTTGCCTGTGATCATTGGAGTACCAAGGCCTTGGGACACCCAAACTGGGACAGCAGCTTCAGCACATTCTCAGCCACTGAGATCTCTGTCCAAGATAATATGTAGAGTAACCCCTCTATCCTTGTCCAGGATAGTCAGAGAGTTCAAGAATCCACTGTCTTTTAAAAAGAGATATCTGAAGTTGTTACAGGTATCGACAAGATAACCTCTCAGTCCTGAGGATTAACCTCGAATAATGACCTTGGCAGTACTCGTTAAATATTTCTTAATATCTTTATACCTCTTCCTTTCATTCCCAGTTGTCTTGTGTCCTTCCTTGTGTCCTTCCTTTACTAAAAGTGAACACTTGTACGAAATGTAAGTTAATATGTTAACTTAGGTTC
>JAPXFQ010001168.1:0-25000 GCA_028564705.1 Apricaphanius iberus
GTTGAGTCGTTCTGAGCATCAGTTTCCTGGTTGAGTCGTTCTGAGCATCAGTTTCCTGGTTGAGTCGTTCTGAACATCAGTTTCCTGGTTGAGTCGTTCTGAACATCAGTTTCCTGGTTGAGTCGTTCTGACCATCAGTTTCCTGGTTGAGTCGTTCTGAACATCAGTTTCCTGGTTGAGTCGTTCTGAACATCAGTTTCCTGGTTGAGTCGTTCTGAACATCAGTTTCCTGGTTGAGTCGTTCTGAGCATCAGTTTCCTGGTTGAGTCGTTCTGAGCATCAGTTTCCTGGTTGAGTCGTTCTGAACATCAGTTTCCTGGTTGAGTCGTTCTGAGCATCAGTTTCCTGGTTGAGTCGTTCTGAGCATCAGTTTCCTGGTTGAGTCGTTCTGAACATCAGTTTCCTGGTTGAGTCGTTCTGAGCATCAGTTTCCTGGTTGAGTCGTTCTGAGCATCAGTTTCCTGGTTGAGTCGTTCTGAGCATCAGTTTCCTGGTTGAGTCGTTCTGAGCATCAGTTTCCTGGTTGAGTCGTTCTGAGCATCAGTTTCCTGGTTGAGTCGTTCTGAGCATCAGTTTCCTGGTTGAGTCGTTCTGAACATCAGTTTCCTGGTTGAGTCGTTCTGAACATCAGTTTCCTGGTTGAGTCGTTCTGAGCATCAGTTTCCTGGTTGAGTCGTTCTGAGCATCAGTTTCCTGGTTGAGGCGTTCTGAGCATCAGTTTCCTGGTTGAGTCGTTCTGAGCATCAGTTTCCTGGTTGAGTCGTTCTGAGCATCAGTTTCCTGGTTGAGTCGTTCTGAACATCAGTTTCCTGGTTGAGTCGTTCTGAACATCAGTTTCCTGGTTGAGTCGTTCTGAACATCAGTTTCCTGGTTGAGTCGTTCTGAACATCAGTTTCCTGGTTGAGTCGTTCTGAACATCAGTTTCCTGGTTGAGTCGTTCTGAGCATCAGTTTCCTGGTTGAGTCGTTCGAACATCAGTTTCCTGTTGAGTCGTTCTGAACATCATTTCCTGGTTGAGTCGTTCTGAACATCAGTTTCCTGGTTGAGTCGTTCTGAACATCAGTTTCCTGGTTGAGTCGTTCTGAACATCAGTTTCCTGGTTGAGTCGTTCTGAACATCAGTTTCCTGGTTGAGTCGTTCTGAACATCAGTTTCCTGGTTGAGTCGTTCTGAGCATCAGTTTCCTGGTTGAGTCGTTCTGAACATCAGTTTCCTGGTTGAGTCGTTCTGAACATCAGTTTCCTGGTTGAGTCGTTCTGAGCATCAGTTTCCTGGTTGAGTCGTTCTGAGCATCAGTTTCCTGGTTGAGTCGTTCTGAGCATCAGTTTCCTGGTTGAGTCGTTCTGAGCATCAGTTTCCTGGTTGAGTCGTTCTGAACATCAGTTTCCTGGTTGATTCGTTCTGAACATCAGTTTCCTGGTTGAGTCGTTCTGAACATCAGTTTCCTGGTTGATTCGTTCTGAACATCAGTTTCCTGGTTGAGTCGTTCTGAGCATCAGTTTCCTGGTTGAGGCGTTCTGAACATCAGTTTCCTGGTTGAGGCGTTCTGACCATCAGTTTCCTGGTTGAGACTTTTGTGGTTTAGAGTTTTGACTGCACAGGAAGCTGTATGGTCTCCAGATTTTTTTCCTCTGGTCACATCCTGTTCTTTTAACATCTGGTTGTGTAACATTAAAATGGTGAGAGTCGCTCCATTCTGAATGAACTGATAGAAATCTGCATCTTGAATGCTTAAATGTTCTGATTCTGATGGAAAGATTTACTGGTGAGGGTGATCTGCCTGTGCATTCTTAAATAGTTTCTGTGTGCTCTTCTAAATGATATGAAAATCAATTGGATAGTATCACACTGTATGATTGTAGTTCAGTTGTGCTGATTCTGTTGCTACATCCAGGGTCGGCATGGAAACAGTCAGATATCTTAGGACACTTTGACATAAGCAAGATGATGCCTTTATCTATCGAGCCAGCTGACACCAGCAGGTCTCAGCTTCTCAGCTTCGAGAAATATATATGATGTAAAGTTGATAGCTTTTAGGATTAGTGAATCTATATAAGTCTGTGCCAGATGTTGGAGGGCAGGTCAGTATGTTCTGTGTAATGCTGTCCTCCTTGTTTGATCAACAAGTTCAATTCAATTCAGTTCAGTTTATTTATATAGCGCCATTTCACAACAGATGTCATCTCAAGGCACTTTACAAAAAGAGTTATTACAATACAATGTTTAGTGTAGAAATTACAGAACCACAGAAGATTGCGTCGTGGAATTCTCAGCAATCCCTCATACTGAGCAAGCATGCAGCGACAGTGGGAAGGAAAAACTCCCTTTTAACAGGAAGAAACCTCCGGCAGAACCAGGCTCAGCACAAGCGGTTATCTGCCGCGACCGTCTGTGGCTTGGAGAATACACAACAGAGACACAGAAAGAGCAACAGAACCGATGCACAAGTTTGTTGCAGGACGTGGAGAATTTTCCGTCACTGCAATGCCATCTTAGTCAGGGTCGTCAAGCAGGGCTAATCCGGAGCACCTACTATAATAGAAAACAGGTTAGTGCTTGAATTGACAGCACATCATGCAGTTGGGGAGAAGTAGGAGAGAAAGTAGTCACAGACCCTAATAATGTCCTCCAACAGCCTAGCCTAAAGCAGCATAGCTACTAACATTAACCTGTCTCCTAGCTACTAGGAGACCTGGCTACCAACACTCTGTCTGAGTCCTCCTGACCCGTGGACGGTGTAGGGCCGGTAACGGCCCCCGTCATGCCGGGGTCTTCTCGGAGTCGGGTTGTTTGAGAATGCAGCCCAAAGTGGGTGGTAAACTCCATCTAAGGCTAAATACCGGCACGAGACCGATAGTCGACAACTATCTTAAGGAAAAATAGACAGAACTGAGAGGACAGAGTTGAAGAGGGCGAGAAACGTTTAAGAGATAAACGGGTGGGGTCCGCACAGTCTGCCCGGGGGATTCAACCCGGCAGGTAATGGGCGGCCGCACTGTGCGGGAGGATCCCCTTGAGGGACCTCTCTCCGGCGCTGGCTGGCCCCTGTGGGGCACATTTCTTCCGCGGCGGTAAGCCGCGACCGGCTCCGGATCTTTACCTGGCTTACATTAATCTATCTCTACCTAGCTACTCTACCTCTTCCTATCTCTTCCTAACTTTTGACACTCTGCCTGACTACTAACATTAACCTATCTCTTCCTATCTACCTGTCTGACCTGACTCTAACTACCTATAAACATATCTCTAACTGTAAGCTTTGTCAAAGAGGAAAGTTTTTAGCCTAGTTTTAAAGATAGACAAATTGTCTGCTTCACGAACCAACCCTGGGAGCCGGTTCCATAGGAGGGGAGCCTGATAGCTGAAAGATCTGCCACCCATTCTACTTTTAGAAATCCTAGGAACTACCAGTAAACCTGCAGTCTGAGAGCGAAGGTCTCTGTTAGGAACATATGGAACAATCAGGTCTCTTATGTATGATGGAGCTAGATTATTAAGGGCTTTATATGTCAGAAGGAGGATCTTGAATTCTATTCTAGATTTTACTGGGAGCCAGTGAAGAGAAGCTAAAACAGGGGAAATGTGATCTCTTCTTTTAATATTCATCAGAATCCTAGCAGCAGCATTTTGAACTAACTGAAGACTTTTAATTGTATTCTGTGGACTACCTGATAATAGACAGTTACAGTAATCCAGCCTTGAAGTAACAAAGGCATGGACTAGTTTTTCAGCATCATTCCTGGACAGGATGGTTCTAATTTTTGCAATATTCCTAAGGTGAAAAAAGGAAATCCTACAGACTTCTTTAATGTGAGTTCTAAATGACATATCTTGGTCAAAAATGACACCGAGGTTTTTTGCTTTATTACTGGAGGCTAATTTAATGCCGTCCAGGTGAAGGGGCTGACTAAGTAGTTTCTTTTTCAGAGCTTCTGGTCCAAAGACGACAACTTCTGTTTTATCAGAATTTAGAAGCAAGAAGTTTAGAGTCATCCAAGTTTTTATGTCTTCCAGACATGCCTGTAGTCTACCTAACTGATTGGATTCATCAGGATTTATGGATAGATATAGCTGTGTATCATCTGCGTAACTATGGAATTTTATCCCATGCTGCCTAATTATTTTACCAATAGGAAGCATATATATAGTAAAGAGAATCGGCCCAAGCACTGAACCCTGTGGTACTCCGCAAGTAACTATTGAGGTTGAGGAAGATCTATTGTTTACCTGAACAAACTGAAATCTGTTAGACAAATAAGATTTAAACCAACCTAGTGCTGTTCCTATTATACCGACACTTTGAAGCCTTTCTATGAGAATATTGTGGTCAACAGTGTCAAAGGCAGCACTGAGATCTAACAGAACCAGAATGGTCACCAGTCCATTGTCTGAGGCTATGAGAATATCATTAGTAACCTTCACCAGAGCTGTTTCAGTGCTGTGATGAGCTCTAAAGCCTGACTGAAACTTCTCAAACAGCTCATTATTGTTTAAATGCTCACATATCTGGTGTGCAACTATTTTCTCAAGAATTTTAGATAAGAAGGGAAGATTAGATATCGGTCTATAGTTAATTAAGTCGTTTTGATCAAGAGAGGGTTTCTTAAGTAGAGGTTTAATTACAGCAATCTTAAACTCCTGTGGTACATATCCATTGACTAAGGATAGATTCATTATATTTAAAATTGGAGCAGCGATCAGAGGGAAAACTTCTTTTAAGAGTTTAGTTGGGATTGGGTCTAAAACGCAAGTTGAAGGTTTAGATGAAGCTAATAATTTTATAGACAATAAAGTCTGTGATTAAATCTCCTAAAACTGCTGAAGGAACGTTCTCTCATCCTTTTGTTAAACCTCAGTTTAAACAAAAAAAACTTCTCTCAAGTTTACTTCAGCATTCAACTTTCAGAAGTCCAGTTAGCAGCAACTGGTTCCGGTTCTGGTTCTGTCCCTAGACGGGCTGGACGTTCAGAGCATAAACCTTGATGAGCTCCAGCGTCAGCCTGAGTGGTACCGCTCAGGAATAAAACAGCAGCAAGTTTTCTTCTAAAACGTCGACTTCAGCAGAACGATTCTAAATATGGCAGGGGTATGAAAACTTTTGGACTGAGTGTGAGAGACGAACACAGAGGAGTGGAAAAACATGATTTTTTTTAGATCAAAAAATCTGTAAACTGTGGTGCAAATGTGAACATGGCAATGTGTTGCATTGTGGGTAAAAGCTTGTGACCTGTGGTCAGATACGTTTTCACCTTAATCGTTTACGTTCTGATTTATCCGACTGTTCCAGGAGAAATAAAATAGTTTATAGTTTTGTGTGCATCTGCATTTACCAAAGCGGTCCTTCTCCTTGCTGCGAGGCTGGCAGTAGACCACCAGATCAGACAGCTCCATGGCAACCTCGGCCTTCTTCTCCACTTCCTCCTGTTGCCTCATCTGAGTTTGGACAGAAAGAACAACCACTTCCTGTTTGTAGAGTCAGAGCATCAGACCACCAGAGAGAAAGTTCGCTGTGTTCAGCTCCAGTCTGTGACTTACTGTAGTGCAACAATAACTTATGTTTCCTGTGTTGTTGTTAGAACCGCGTTTTTGTCGGTTCTGAAAAGTCCAGTTTGTTTCTCCAGAACCAGCTCTGTGTCCTGCCTCCCCTCAAAACAAATCTTCCAGTAAATGAGGAATAATTTCTATTCTTGTTCTTATTTAATGCAGAGCATCACTGAACCTCACCAAAGAATTAAAACCTCCTAAACTTCGGTGCAAACAAACTTTAATGTCATTTATTAGAATTTCATGACAGAACAAAGGGGGTTCAGAATCTTCGACTCAAATTTAATTTATTATAACTTTTCTACTTTCTGCTCCACAGATCAATATAGAGAAATGCTGAGTGACTGCATCACATCACATTCACCAGCAGGGGCCGCTCCATCTTATTATGGTTAGATCAGGAATCACAGTCTGACATGAAGAATCAAATGAAATGAAAACAGGATTTAAATCATAATCATACGAAAGTTTGGATAATTTTAATATTTAAAGGGAAAATACCATTTATTTCCAACCTGGACCTTATTTCCAGCATTTATTACGTTTATTTACCCACCCAGACCAGTTAAGAGCCACTAGGAGTCCTTCAGGAGAAGGTCCAGATAAAATAAAAAAAACCTGACTTCCCTTTAAATATTCCCCTAATTTATCTGCATATTAAATAACCCTAATTTTGCTGGTGTGCATTGGTATGCTTTGTTTCTGGGCCGGCTATGGAAGTAGCCAATGACGATGGGATATGAAGTAACCAGGAAGTCGCAGAGCGGTTCCTGCTGCTGATGCAGCTCCCTGACTGTCCGCTGCTATACAAGCTTTGATAGTTTTGACACAATCGATATAAGAATGAATGAGCCGATCTCACGGCGCCGCCGCCTCACCTCCTGCTCCCGGTTGTACTGCTTGCTCATCTCTCTCTGGGTGATGTCCCAGGCCACCTGGTACCACTCAAACAGCTCCTCCAGGGTCCCGGTTGCCAGGTCGAACTGCACGCTGTCCTGCTCCTTGTTCTGCAGAGTCAGAACGTGTGGCTTCCCATATTTACCACTCTTCACTGCAGACACAAAGGGACAGATGAGCTGCTGGTGGACACAAAGACCACATTCATCACCATGGAAAAATTATACAACACTGGTTTCACTCTACGGTGGATTCTCTCTGATTCTCACAAGCTCAAAATTATACATACAGACTAAAATGTATTCATACAACCACCTCCAATGGGGGTGAATGAATATATTTGCTCTTTTGTAGATTAAATATAATAAATCCAAACATGGGCAGAAGGTTCTTGTTTGAATCTTTATGGAAGCTGTTGGTTGTTTCCACATCATCCATCCTGGGTATGCTCAGAAATATGACACTAATGATGACGTCCATTTAGCAGAAACCAAACCTTTTTGCTTCCTTCTTGGTAATATTTTATCCTTATTTATGAATATTTGGTCTCCTTGCTATGCTGATGATATTCAGCTTTATATTTCATCTTAATCCAATGAACTTTTTATACTTCAGCATCTTTTAATCTGCCTAAATGCTGTCAAAGCCTGGATGGAAGCCAATTTTCTGCAACTGAATGAGCAAAGAACAGAGATATTTGTCTTTGAATTTTGGAGAACAATAAATATTTGTAATAATAATAATAATGCATCAAACTTGTATAGTGCTTTTTTTGACACTCAATGAAGCTTTACATGGGAAAATAAAACAAAACAAAAGTGGTTAAGGAAAAGCTAGGTTGAACAGGTGGGTTTTGATTACTGATTTGAAGTTGGTTAGTAAGTCTGTGTTATGATCCATCCCTGTCTGCATCATCTTTCCTCCATGGTTGTTCCTTCCCCGTCTGTCTCTGTCAATTATCCCTAGCTGGTTTCACTTCCCAGGTGTTCTTTATTCCATAATTAGCCATCCCTCAGTATATATACCTTCCTGTGTCTGTCTGTCTTTGTCGGATCCTCGCCAAACCTTCCCCTGTGTTGTTCCTTGTCCTGTGATTAAGTGATTATTTTGTTTTTACAATAAAATGGGAAATAATCTCTCCAAGCCTGTCCCTGAGTCCAACCTAACCCCAAACCTGACAGTCTTCTAACAGGTGGGGGTGGTTCCAGAGGATGGGCGCGGAGGTAGCGAACGGTTGGTCCCTCGTAGTCCGGCGGTTAGTGGGGGTGATGGAAGTGAGGTGGTTGGTGCCGGATGAGCAGAGATGGTGGGTTGGTTGGTGCTGTTGCAGGAGCTCAGTGAGATAGGGCGGTGCCAGGTTATGGAGGGAAATATTGAATACGATACTGAACAGGGGGACGGGGGTGATGTGTTCTTTGGGTGAGGAGGCGGGCAGGAGAGTTCTGGACATACTGCAGTTTTTGAAAATGAGTGTAAGGCAATCCGTAGAGGAGGCTATTGTAGTAGTCGAATGTGATGAATGCATGCATGATGACTGCAGCTGTTGACTGGGTCTGCGAGGGGCAATGTTGTGGAGAAGGAAAAAGTATATTTTAGTTACATGGTTGACGTGTGTTCGATATGAGAGGGTGGAGTCGATTACGATCCCAAGGTTGTGTACAGAAGTGGAAGGAGTGACATTGTGACTGTCGATGAGGAGAGCAAAGTTCTGCATAGAGGGGAGGAGAGATGAGGAGTTCTGGTTCGTTATTAATGAGTTTAAGAAAGATGTTGTCCATCCAGGATTTGATGTTGGAGATGCAATTGGTGATGGTGGAGAGGATGGATTTGGTGGACATGTAACAACAGCGAAAATGAAGTCCATGTTGGCAGATGATCTAACTGAGGGGAAGCATGTAGATGGTGAAGAGGAGGGGGCCGAGGACGGAACTTTGGGGAACACCATTGGTAACGGGGGAGGTGTGGGAGTTGCAGTTATTAGCAGAGACAAATTGGCAAAGGTCAGAGAGCTAGGAGGTGAACCAAAGGAGTGCTGTTCCTGAGATGCCAAATGATTGAAGACGATGGAGGAGGACGGACTATTGTGTAAAATTTAGCGGAGAGGTAGAGGAGGATGGATATGAACCAGAGTCGGCAGCGAGGAGGAGATCATTTGTGACTTTTGTGATGTGGACACAATATGGATAGAAATGTTTCGTAGAGATTAGAGGAGTGGAGATACTGGTGGAGTTGTGTGATGACAGCGCGTTCCAGAACTTTTTAGAGTAACAGGAGATTGGAGATGGGTTGAAGAGCGCAAAGTTTTCAAAAGTGAAAAGTTTGTGCTTTTGAATGATATTGCAGTAGTGATAGCCTGATGGCTTTTGGTCTAATACTTTGAGAGTTTGTTTGTATATCGTTTGTAGTGTAGAAAGTATTGTTTTTCCGGTTTGTGACCAACTTGTTATACAGTATGCAAAATGTGAGAAAATCATTGAATGCATGTATAATTTTGCAGCATCTAGTGTTAACTGATTACGAATGTATTTAAAATTTCTGAAATTAAATTGAACAGTATTTAAAACCTGCTTTATGTGTTTCTTAAACAACAACTGTGAATCAAGAGTAACTCCCAGATATTTAAAATGGGACACAATCTGGATTCTTTCCCCATTTACAACGACATCTGGCTGATTTTCATTTTTCCTTATATAAAAATACACACACCTAGTTTTGCTGACGTTAAGTGTCCGGCAAGATTCACAGAGCCAGGTGGTAATTTTTGCCATTGCTGCTGTTAATTTGGTTGCCAGTTCATGTCTGTCTCTTCCATATGCCAGGATGACCGTGTCGTCTGCAAACATTTGGGTCTCAACTTCAGGACATGCTAGTGGTAGGTCATTTACATATACACTAAATAGCAAAGGGCCTAAAACTGAGCCTTGCGGGACACCAACAGAACAGTTACTAAAATAAGACATTTTGTTCCGAACTCTAGTGCTTTGTCTTCTCATGGTGAGATAAAAAAAACATTATCATAGCATATAGTTGGTTAACTGCTCAGTTACCACTTTTTCTGCAATCTTTGATACCACCGGCAAAATGCTGATGGGTCTATATTTGGCTACATCTGTAGGTTCCCCTGCCTTAAATATGGGGGCAACGAGTGCATTTTTTCATGCAGTTGGAAAGGTTGATTGTTTTATGGATAAATTAACTAGGTGAGTGATGGGAGTGTTGAGGGAGTGAATATTTTCCTTTACAAATGTTGAATCCCACTTGAATATATCCTTTGCCTTTGAGGACTTTAAAGTGCTAAGTGTCTTACAGATTTTATTTTCAGACACTTCAGTTATCTTAAAAAAGGTCTTATTATAATCTGCCGTTGCTATATTTTTAATTCTTGCACCCAACCAGATAAGTTCTGCACTGATGCGGTAAAATAGGTATTAAATGCAGAAGTTATTACACTGTGATCATTAGTTAAAATTCCTTTAATCTTCAGCTCATATCCATTTCCACTATTCAGTTTGTCTTTCTTTATTAGTTTATTTATATTCCTTTATGTTTCCTTTTCCATCTTTAAAATGTCCATAAAAAATGAAGCCTTTGTTTTCTTAAATTCACTCACTACTTTGTTTTGAAGGTGTGTAAAAATGTGTGTCTGTACTTAATTTAGACTTCAGTGCTACTTTCAAGGCAGAGTCACGCTTTTCAATCAGGTCCCACAGTTGGTCATTAAACCATGGTGGGTTACCCCTACGCTGTCCATTTTTAAAGGGTTTGGTATATTTTTCTTTAATTCTGTTTATTGTACCAATGAAGGACGCACAGGAAGCATCTATATCATTTATAAATAAAACATCTCCTCAGTGAGTATGACTTAGTTCTTCCTTGAAAGCATTCATGTCATGCTTTCTTATTCCATAGGGGGTTTTGATTATCTCTTGTTGGTAAGTAATCTGTTTTTTTGTTAATTTTCTTGCGATAAGAGTCATGTTATGATCTGACAAATCAGTAAGAAGATGATAAGATTTTGTAATTCTCTCAGGTTTATCACTGAAAATAAGATAAATTTGTGTATTTGAGACATTTGTTATTCGTGTAGGTCCATCTATTAATTGTTTCAGTTCGAACTTTTCTGTAAGAGCGTTAAGCTTTTTTCTAGTTGCTTTTTAAGTCCAATTTAGATTAAAATCAACCAGAACTATCCATTCGTTCTTTGTGTCCAAATATTTAAACAGGTTCTTAAAATGCTCATAAAACGTGACATCATATGACGGTGGTCTATACACACAGATCACATTAAATGACATCTGCTGAGAGAGAGTGATAGTAATAGCAAGACATTCAAGTTCATTTACACATGATAAATCAATTTGTTTGCAACTAATATTATCTCTCACATATATGAGTACCCCACCGCCCCTTCCTTTATTTCTGTATTTTCTGAAACCTTGTATCCAGGCATTGTAAATGAGGCTACAGGTGACGATTTAGTTAACCATGTTTCAGATAGACAAAGAAAATTCAAATTTGACTCAGTAAGTAGTTTTTCAAGTTGTTCACTTTTTGCTTTTACGCTACGAATGTTAAGGTGACCTCCAAGAATGCCCCTTGGCTTTGCATGTGGATCCCAGATAATGCTGCAACATTTGGAAGAGTCCGATGTTGAAGTGTTTTGTAACCGCCGGGTTTCCATGCGAGTGTTTCTGTTGATCGGTATTACCTGGAGTTATGGGCGTCCTCGCCGGATGTTGATCCAAGGCAGGTCCAGGGTTCAGCATTGTCCCGATTGATATAGGCTGGGGATCAGGTAACACTGGTAGAGGCTCTGCCTGCAGTGGTGTTGGTCCGGCCAGTAGTGGTGAAGGCTCAGGTACTCCAGGTGGCAGTGGCGGAGTCCTGGCCAGCAATGGTAGCAGCCCAGGTAGCAGAGATGGAAGCTCAGCTTGTTGTGGTGTTTGCTCCACTAGTGGTGGTAAGGGCCTAGCTAACACTGGGAGTGGTCCAGCTAGCCGTGTGGCTAATCCAAAAGCAGGTTGAGGCCCAGAGTTTGGTTGAAAATCACCAGCCAAGCGAAGTATCAGAAGAAGATTAAAATAACCTATTAGGGGTCTACCTGCAATCTCCTGTTTGTCTTCACCTGGGGGTGGCCTGGCATGGCCAGAGTCCAGCACTGTTGTGAACAGCATATGTTGACTCCATTTGTTTGGGTACAGGGTTTGATTGACCGTTTTTCTTGGACACGCAGGGCTCAGAAGAAGATGAACTATTAAGCAAGATGTTGATAGAAAATCAGAATCAGAATCAGTTTATTGGCCAAGTATGTCACATACAAGGAATTTGACTCCGGCAAACTTTTTCCTCCAGTACAGAACTTGAATAAGTGAAATAAAAAAAAAATAAAAAAAATAAAAATATGAACAAAAATAAGTAAAAATACAAATAAATATCAGATCGTAAATAATAAAGGATAATATATACACCAAGCCGGGGTTATTTTACAGTGAGTATGTACAGAAGTGCAGAGTTATAGTTTATTGTTATGTGAGTGCACTCACACACTGTGACTAGACAGAGTTCGTCAGAGCGACAGCCTGGGGGAAAAAACTGTTTTTGTGTCGGGTGGTTTTGGCGTACAACGCTCTGTAACGCCGACCTGAGGGGAGGAGCCTAAACAGATTGTGGCCAGGGTGTGAGGGGTCAGAGGTGATTTTCCTGGCCCGCTTCCTGACCCTGGCCCGGAATAGGTCCTGAATGGAGGGAAGATCGGTTCCTATGATCCTCTCTGCAGTCCTGACTGTTCTCTGCAGTCTGTCCTTGTCTTGCCTGGTGGCGGATCCGAACCAGACAGAGATGGATGAGGTCAGGACAGACTGGACTATTGCTGTGTAGAAGATGATCAGCAGCTCCTGGGGCAGGTTGAACTTCCTGAGCTGACGCAGAAAGTACAGCCTTTGCTGGGCCTTTTTCCTTATTATGTTGATGTGTGAGGTCCACTTCAGGTCCCGTGTGATGGTGGATCCTAGGAACCTGAAAGACTCCACTGTGGGGACTGGCTTGTTGAGGATCATGAGATCAAATTCTATGGTCTGTGTGTTTGCTCCTCGGCAGCCATCTTGTTATTTTATCCAAATGTTCAAATGAGGAAACAGCCGGGATGGGGATGGGGCGGATGGAGATCTCGCTATGGTGGATGACTGCTAAACCACCACCTCGCTGGTCCAGATGCGGGTTGTCGATGTAGAAATATCCAGGTGGAGTGGTCTGATTTAATGCAATGTAGTCCATAGGTTTGGGCCAGGTTTCAGTAAGACAGAGTAAATCCAGGTTATTGTCAATTCAAATTCACTTTATTTATCCGTTAGGAACTTCATTTGCAGAGGAAGTGTCAGTATGGGCCCAAAAAATAAAAATACATAAAATAAAACAGTACATCCACAGACGTACAACACAATCAACATGTGCAATAAATACATTAAAACAAAATAGTGGGCCTGTAATAAACCACAACCGCACAGTCGATTATTCAGCAGGCGGATGGAGGAAGGGAGAAAAGTGGAGATCTCCTTCTTTGTCCCCAGAGGGACGGACCTGAACCTGGGCGCTGACGGCAACAGGGCGTACTGAGAGTGCAGCGTGTGAGAAGGTTCTGTGGAGATCTGGGTTCCTTTCTTCAGAACTCTGGAGTCATAGATGCTACTGAGTGAGTCCTGCTCCTGACCGATGATTTTATTGCTGATTTTGATAATTATATTGAGCATATTGCGGTGGGTGAGAGTGAGTGAACCAAACCAGACAGTAATATTGAATGTAAGGATGGATTCAATGAAACATTTATAGAAAGAGGTGAGAATGGATTGGTGAGCTTGGAGTTTGCCGAGCTTACGGAGAAAAAAGAGGCGTTGTTGACATTTTGAAAAAATGTGTTCAGCGTTGAGTTTGAATGTAAGTTTGTGGTCAATTATGGAGCCGAGGTATTTGTATGATTGAACCTTTGTAATCCACTGCTGGAGATGGGCCCAAGGCAGCCACAGGAGCTAGCTTGATGATGGTCACAGTAGAGTCTCACCATGACAGGCAGTAAATTCAGTGACCAGGCAAAGACACAGTCCAGGTCTTAAGCCAGGAGCCGATACCACCAGTAATAGACAAAATCAGTAAGTAAAACCATTTAGTTGCAAACAATTTTTTTCGTCCGGAGTGAGAAGAGGAAGCCAAAGTGCGCCAGCGTCCTCTCAATTTTGAGAAAGACCGGAAGTGGACGGGAATTGTGTCTTTTCTGGGATCTCTCAGTTTTTCTTCCAAATCCCATTTAAAATGTTGGTATTTTATCGGACTCAGCTTTCTCTTTTGATTCTCACATAAAGTTGCTGGTCAGGTTCTTGTTTCTATCACTTGAGAAACATCACCAAGGTGAGTCACATAGTCTCCCAACAGGAGATGGATGTCCTGATCCATGCCTTTGTGTCCTCAAGATTGGACTACTGTAATGCTTTATATAAAGGTTGTCCTGGAGCTACTATGGATCAACGGCAAATGGTCCAAAATGCCGCTGTGAGACATCTAACAACGTCATCTAAGTACTGTCACAAATCCTCGTCCTAACATGGAAAGTGCTTCATGGACAAAACCCAGGCTATATTACGGACTTGCTGACTGTTTAACCTCTAAAGATCTTTGAGGTCACTTTAACTGTTGACTATTCCCCACTCTAGACTCACTGCAAAGGGTGATCAAGCTTTTTCACTCTGCAATTCACTTCGCCTATCCCTTAGATATGTGGACTATGATATGGCTTTAAGGCTCAGCTAAAGACCTGTCTTTTTAATCTTGCTCTTAATGTGATATCTTGATCTTGTTGTAAAGCACTTTGTGACTACTGTCTTGAAAAGTGGTATGTAACTAAAGTTCTACTTACTGACTTCCCCATTTAATGAGCAGGTAAAGGTGAACCAGGAAGCCTGATCTTTTTTTAACGGTTTTCTTTGGGCCACAGCAGCCTTTATTTGACCTTTATTTGACCTTTATTTGACAGTGGACAGAACATTGAAGGTCCACCATGACGGGACTCAAACCGGGAACAACCGCATCAAGACCTGAGGCCTCCACACGCAGGGCGGCTACTACTAGGCGATGGTCTTAAAGGAGGAAGGAGCACACAGCTCAGAGGTCAGAAGGTCACTTACTGTTCTGGATGTTGTACATGGAGATTTCCACAATGCCCTTACAAAGTTCCCCCAGAGGGTTGTCTTCCATCTCCTATAGCAGCACACATCACACACAAAAAGGTCAGTGATCTCCAGCAACGGTTTGACCCCCAGTGACCTCGGCGCTGATCGGCACCTGAGCTTTGGCCTCAGCCTGGGCGCTGTTGGAGATCTCCTCCACGTAGTTTGCAGGAAAGAAGAGCTGCAACCGTCCTCCGTAGTCACCTTTCCACCTGAAAGAAGCAGAAGGAGTCCTACATTGAACAAATTGAGTTACAACACATCTGACCAGCAGAAATAGATGACAAACGATTAATGTGGATCTACAGAAAAAGACGCCCAGGTTTTGTCTGGTATCTGTACTCATTGCTCGGTCTGGGCTCCTTTCCTTCTCCCACACTTTTTACTTCCACTCTACTTTCTATTAACGTGGTTTGATACCCTCTGTGAACAGCCAAGCTCTTCTAGCAATATGAGCCTATGAGTTGTAGCGTCCTCATGGAGGAGGACATCGACTGTTCATAGAACAGCTTTCAGGGTGTGGATCACAACACGGACATTATTGCTCTGATATAATATAATCATTTTGTAATACAGTAATTTTCTAAGGAACATATTTTGGTTTCTTTTTCACGGTAAAGCGTTCGTAAAACCTCTTTGAAAAAAATGTTTTGATAAAAAAAATCTAAATCTAACTTTATCTATAAAGTGCTTTTAATACAAGAAATGCATCTCAAAGTGGTTTACATATTGAAATGACGCCACATAAACCACATTCTTATCCCTCCCCTGCAGATTTAAAAACATGATCACAGTTATAGCCCCTCCCCCCCCACCCATCTTCCATGCACACACAGTTAAAGGGAACAGTAAAAAAAGGACATAGGACATAAAGAAATTCAGAATTTAATAATTTCCTCTTCCTTTTGGTAAGACAAAATTTGAGGTTTAAAAGATGTTTCTCATACTTGCTGAAACTTCAGTCGGCATCCATTCAACCAAGAGATCTGCTAACTCCAGCTTCCTAAGTAACACAGTTTTATTTGTTTAAAAAAAAAATATGACTAGTTTTAACCGTATTTAACACACCTAACTTTTAGCAATTATTTTTGCTACCTAGAAAGCTAACACAGAAAGCTTTGGAACTGGCGCAGAGGATCTCTACGCTCCACCAAATCCAGGACCATGAAGCTGGACACAATCCCCTACCAGCCCAGTGAAGCTGCAGAGGGGGATTCCATCACTGGGTCAGCCTGGGAACATTCAAATACCCGGCTGGTTGAAGGAATCATCCTGAACCTCACCCAGGGATCTGTGTACCGTCCAGTCCAAGCCAAAAAGCTGTGATACGTGGCTCTAAACTCCGTCCTATCTCTTCTGCACATTGAGGTGGATGACGTAACTTACCCCAGGAGCTAACACTGCGTTTTCCTCTCTTCCCTCGTCATCTGATCGCAGACTGAAGAACTCATCAAAAGTAGGAACGTTCCAATTTCTTAATTCCTGGGTGGAGCTTAGCATATAAATACATATGTGTATGTGAAATTGGTTATTGGTTCGGTTTAATGTTCATCTTAGTTCCTTGTTTTCTTTTTATGTGTACGCACTAGTGAGTTGCTTGTTTGTGGTTGCCTTGGGATTGTTTGAGTCCCTTGAGCATGGTTTTGTGGCACATTCGCTCTGGAAAGAGGAGAGAAGCGGGGGCCAATGTCTGGATAATTCCTTTGTCTAGCCATAGTGCTAACTAACCTGCTGGGTGGATCAGATGCATTGATAAAGTATCACCTTGTTAATAAGCAGCGCCTGCCGTCGCACATGCCCACTACGTACGCAAGTGGAGTTTTATCTCCCTGTGACGTCAGTTTGTTTTGATTTCATCTTCCAGACAATTTATCCTCTCCCTGATGGAATAGATACACCCATTTAGTGCCGTAGCATAGTTCCTTTTAGACTAGAATTGAATTTATTTGGGACTGCTTTTGATAAATGTTGAGCTATAAATAAATTCATTAAACTTGAGACAAATCTCTGTTTCTAATGGTGTTAGTTGATTCAAACAATGTGAAAATAATTCACCTTTCAGATAAAGACTGATAGTTTGGGATAATTGATATGGCTTCATATATAGATTAAGAAAATGGTGCCTTTCTTCAAGAAAGAAGAAAATAGGAAGAATACTGTAGCCAGACATTTCGTTGATAACTGAACCAACACAACTGATGAAGACACATCAAATCAATAAGCAGTAAAACCACATTTAAAACTCTGTCAGCTATTTGTCCACTCAAAGGACAAGATTGATCCAGAAAAAACAAGTGCAATGTAATTTACAAAATACCCTGCGAATCATGTGGGAAAACATACATCAGCGAAATGGGAAGAAAGACCATAAAATAGAATGTGAAAAAGAAACAAAAGGGCAGAAATCGTCCATCACAGATCACTGATGGGGGATGAGCCACAATACGGTCATTTCAACAGAAAGCATTAAATCTGGGATGAATTGGGATGGAGAAACATAAACTCGGCCCCATACAGGCCGACTGATAAATGACATGGAAGATGGAAGCAGCAGGTCGGATTAGGCTCTGGTGAAGAATGAAGTCCAAACTAGAATAGAGTTTAAGATCCTCCTCCTTACGTATAAAGCCCTTAATAATCAGCTCCATCGTACATCAGAGATCTGATTGTTCCATATGTTCCTAACAGAGAACTTTGTTCTCAGAATGCAGGTCTACTGGTAGTTCCTAGGATTTCTAAAAGTAGAATAGGAGGCAGATCTTTTAGTTATCAGGCTCCTCTCCTGTGGAACCAGCTCCCAGTTTTAGTCCATGAGGCAGATACTCTGTCTGTTTATAAGACTAGGCTTAAAACCTTCTTCTCAGACCCCAGACGGTCGTGGCAGATGACCGCTTGTACTGATCCAGGTTCTGGTTCTGGTTCTGCTGGAGGTTTCTTCCTGTTAAAGGGGAGTTTTTCCTCTCCACTGTCGCTACATGCTTGCTCAGTATGAGTGATTGCTGAGGAATTGCTGTAGTTGGAGTCTGCATGATCCGGCTACAACGTCACACCATGACTCAGCACAATCTGCTGGGATTCCTTACATAGAAAACTTTTAACTGATTCGATGTTTGTATAATTGGACTTAAATGATTTTTCTTGTTAAGTGCCCTGAGATGACATTTGTTGGGAATTGATGCTATAGAAATAAAAGCGAATTGAATTGAAACCATCAGCAGGTATGAAAAGCAACCTTTAAACCTAAACATTTGTCTTTCTAAACAAAAAAGATAATGATTATACTATGAAAGCCAAATGAACATAAATTCAGTATGTATTTCAAAGAACAGAGAGGAATATGTCTGATTACCTGCTTCTTATAAGTGCCACATTGTGCATGCATTAACGTCCGTTCTGTTTGAACTCACCATCCATCGACTTCTTTCGACACGTTGTGTATCAGAGCTCCTTTGGTGAAGCTGAGCTCATCGGATCTCTTGGCTTGGTAGCTGTATAAAGCCCGGACCGTATTTTGGGGCTGAAACAGAAACAGGGGTTCATTAACAGCATAATTCAAAAAGCCACAGAAAATAATTAGGTTGTCTACGCACCAACGATGGCTCGATCTCATTGGGCTTCACGTAAGTCTCCATGTAGATTGAAGAGCAGTTCTCATTCTGTGGATGATATGTTACCATGATAATAAGACCTAATAATATTTACTCTCCCATTCGCTCACAAACTCACAGAGCTGAAGCGTTCCACCAGCTCAGGAGTGACCGGGTAACGCAGCTTGATCTTGCGATAAAGCGGCTTCTTCTTGAAGTAGTTGACCAGTTCCACCAGACTCTCGAACTCTGTAGTGGTGCCCAGCAGGTAAACGTTCCCTTCTTTCTGAATCCGGCAGTGTTTGACCTTCCCATCGCCTCTGTAGGACAGAGAACACCAACAGAGTTGGAGAAGAGTTAGAATCTGGCAGCTGGTTGGAGATCTGTTACATTCCCTCTGGTTTATTCTTTGAAAACTTTTACCCCTCCTTCTTTAACTTTTGAAGAGCTTTTATGATACGGAACAATTCAAGCTAGGTGTTTGAAATCTCTAAAGTTCAAATAAAACACATAAAACTTAAACTAAAACACTAAATTCCAGATGATTTAAAGACAAAACTATAAGGCTGCAGAGCAGAACTTCAACCATCTTTCCCAATCAATTGGAGACCTTTAGTAAAGAAAATGGAAGGACCCTAAGATGACCCAGCCAGAGCATTAGCGATGCTGTATTATGTGTTTTACTAAGACATGGCTGCAGCTACCGGGTTTTTGATGATTCAGTGTGCAGAGTCACAAAAGCAAAGATGGTGGATTAGCAGCACTTAGATTTCCTAAGTTCTTTAATTTTTCTTAATAGTTCTGTTTTACTTAATTTCTCTTATTATAATGTTTTCCTATTTAAAATTGATTTGCTTTTTCTCCCTTCTGCTCACTAGCGTTTTATTAGGATTTCCTCTTAGTGTCCTTAATACTTGTTCTGTCATATGTTTGATCTTTAGATACTTTCTAGTTAGTCCTTCTCAGTCATGATGCGTTCAGACCGCAGGCTTTGTCAGCATCAAGCAACGCTCATAAAGCGACTAGTTTGATGCACAAACACAGCAGATACATTGTTAAGCTAGCAAAGCTTGTAGGCGGATTTTTCTCTGCTGGATGTTTTAAACACTCGTGGATCGTGATTGGCTAGGCAGCGTCACTACAGTGAGACGCTCTGATTGGTTGCCGTGCTGCTTTAAGAGCTTTAGGACGGTCAAAAGTTCAACTAGCTGAACTTCTGCGTTTCTAGCGTTATGAGCTTTGGAGCTTGAAACGCAGGAAAATCTTGAAAAGTTGACGGAGCCAAAGCTCACAAAGCGCCGCAGAGACTGAGACGCTCCTCCAACCGTAGACTTATGTAATCTAGACGCTGCTGACGCTGAAAAAACCTACGGTCTGAATGCAGCATTGGGGTAGTTTTCTGTCTAATCCCCCTTTCTTTTTCTTTCTTTCCTGTTTGTCTTCCTGTCATATGCTCTCCAACCCAGCTACTAACCGTCTCCACCTGTTCTCTTCGTCTCACCTCTCATCCGTTTGTCTCTCTTTGATTCTCAGACTTTCAGTGTGGCTCCTCACTTCTGCTCAGTGTATTTAGGCTTCCTGGTTTTCATAATTCGTTGTCAGTTTATGGTCATTGCTTCCTGTTCTCCGGTGGTTTTGTATATTTCCTTTGATCCCTGTAAGTTCACTTGTTTTTCATTTGTTTCTCAAATAAATCTTTGGACTGAAGCTCCCTTGCTGGGTATCAGTATTATATCCACACCTAAACATCATTTAGAGCATGTTACTAGAGCTGTTAGCAATAAGTCTCTGCCCATATTACTTCCCAAGACAGTTCAACACTGATGCATCTATTCCACCATCGGTGATTATCTCAATACCTCAGTTCTTGCTAAGCTACAAACACAACACCCCAATGCATTTGTGGTAATATCTGTTTATTTTAACCACATCTCACGCTGTGCTTCACTTCCAGCTTTACATCATTTTGCTGCTCTGCTAGAGGAAACAAGATGCTGCATTTGTTTAATGCAAATGTCAGGGATGCATACACTAACTCTGCAAGGCCTGCTCTGGGCAAATCAGATTGTAATATTGTTTTTCTTGTTCGGTGTATAAACCCTTTGTTCAGAGGCAACCAGTAATGGGGAGAATGTAAGGAGACAGTTAGAAGAAGCTGAAAAAGCTCTAGGCGACAGACTGTGAGGTACTTTGCCAACTAACCGGACTGACCCCCACCAGAACACTGGAATATCTCCCCAGTAGCAAATGTTGGATCACCACTTCTAATCATTCATCCAACCAGTGATTCATTCGTCTGCTTTCACTCATCTGAGATCTGGTGGCAGAGATGACAGGTCCAGGGGGGAGAGCCAGA
This sequence comes from Apricaphanius iberus, assembly GCA_028564705.1. Taxonomy (NCBI): domain Eukaryota; kingdom Metazoa; phylum Chordata; class Actinopteri; order Cyprinodontiformes; family Aphaniidae; genus Apricaphanius; species Apricaphanius iberus. The sequence goes on from JAPXFQ010001168.1 coordinate 20,597, forward strand.
CATCCTTCTGATCAGAAACATTCTTCTTATCTGGAACAAACTTCCTGACCACTGTAAAGCTGCTGAAACACTGAATTCCTCTAAATCAAAGCTAAAGACTCATCTGTTTAGAGGTGCCTTCACTAAACGATTATGCCGATTAGGTGCTGTTTTGTTGTTATTAATTGCTCTTTTTACTTTCCATGATTTTATCATGTTCAGCGTTTTTTTCTTTATCACCAAATAATCTAAAGTACCTTGACATACCTTGTTATTGAAGATGGGCTTTACAAACAAAATCGCCCTGCCTTCTCCAGCTCTGGAGAATTCCAGGTTGTCCCCAAGTTACAGGGAACACAGTTCAACTGATAAAGTCCTGTCTTCGAAAGCAACTTTTAGATGCATCCTTTCCCTAAAGGGGCAGGATAGTTGCTCTGGAGGCCTCCATAATCTAACCAGTGAGTTCTGGTTCTTCCATGAAATCTGCCACCAGAGGAGATCCCACAGCTGGTGCCATGAGGAATGTGGATCAGACACCCAAACCGTCTGAACTGAATGTTTTCTATGAGCACCTCGTGAGTCGAACCGAGCGCATCCTCATCATCCACCAGAAAAACAAGACTGGGCCTTTTCACCACAAACATGATCAGTGACAGGGCCCAAAACGCTTAGTTTACTGATGGAGGGACCAAACAGCCATCCGGGGCATCACAGAGTATCAGGGGGTCTCTGGTTCTACACATATGTAGAGCAGTTTGGTTGTTTTACCTGAATGTGATAGCGAAGGAGTCCGGTTCTCCTTCCCTCTGTCGGATCAGGAAAGCTCCATCTCTGGGGATCCTGAGCAGGTAATCCTCCGCTTGTCCTCTGCTCAAGTTGCTGTAGAACCATCTGCAACGCACAGAAACCAGAACGCTGCCGTCACGGCTTGATCCACAGAGAAGATCAGGCTTTTCACAGAGAAGCAGGACAAAACATCCCAGTTTAAATTTGATACAGTGACAAATGTCATGCTGGTGTTACGGGTTGAACTGGAGGACTCAGAAACCCAGTCAGGCTGCTTTCTGGTTCAGACTTGGTAACACTTTGGGTCGGCCGCTCCCAGAATCAGAACAGGGTTGGAAAAGAAAAAAGCATCTGTGCTTTCCTTCAGTAATTATTCTCGGTTACAATTGGAGACATTTACACTCAAAAGAAATGTCCTGGTCTGATTCGGTGCTGCTCTGATTGGTTGGGTGATTTTTGCTGAGATTAACGGCAACATTATATGATTCGATGTGAGATGTTGCTAATGCTGGGGAAAATGATGTCATTAGATGTGAGGTGATGTTGTTGCGCTGCGGGACGAACCGCTCCTGCAGGTGAGGGTCCGGTTTGGGCACAGCTTCGGTGAGGCGTAGCTCGAAGTCCTGGCAGCGCAGTGGGCTTTCTCTGTAGTGCTGGATCAGAGAGAAGAGGCTGGGGAAGTGCAGGTTGGGAGTCAAGAAGAAGTAGTTGTGTCCTCCCTCTGAACTGGAGCGAATCCGGCAGTGCTGGACTCTGCCGTTGCGCCTGTAGAGCAGATCACACATCCAGCAGGTGCAAAAGCACGATGCAAACGAAGCTACCTGGCTCATACTATGAATTCAGTGCACTTTGGGTCCCACCAAGATTTTCATTTAAAGTAAATAACAAGATACATTTTAAAATAAGAAATGGAAGCATCCATGTTACGCTGTACCACGACACACAAAATTATTTTCCTAATGAATAGATGTTCAATTTAAAAACTTCCCTTAAGGTTTTTTTTCACAGGCTTTTAACTCTGACTAAATCGTTGGGTTTTACTTATCTATTTATTCATTTAGCAGTATTGTTCCTTTCATTGTTTGTCGATTCTTGTTTTATTTGGATGTTTCTGTACAGCCCTTTGGTCAACTGTGTCGTTTCAAAGCGCTCCATAGATGAAGGTGGATGGGAGTAACCAGAGAGTTCAAAGTGAAAGTTTTCAGAGAATGAGCCATTTGCAGGAAGCCATGAATCAGATGAAGGTCGGTACCAGAAGGAGAGGGTGAAGTCGGTGATGTATCTGTCACTCTGTCGGACCAGGAAGGTGCCCTCCTGGCCCCCGGTTTCTGCACAGTAGTCATGGATCAGTTGCTCAGCCTTCAGCCTACCCTCCTTTATGCGACCATGAAACCACGGTTCTGAAGAGTGCAGCTCCTGGAACTGAGAAACATTTACTCCATAAACTCTTAAGTCAAACACCTAATAAACAGTTACAGATGTATGGATATGAAACAATAAGAATCAAAAAATGGTGAGATAAACATGAACTAAAAGCTGCTTTGGAGACTCACCAGAACCATGAAAACACATATGAGATTAAATTATTTTTTTTTAATGAACTTTATTTATATTTACAGTATTACAAGGCAAAAATAGTACAATAATACAGTAGAAACATTATAGAATCTGAGCACAAAGGTTAGAACAGAAAATAAAAAAATTAAAAAAAAGTATAATAAAGGGGAGAATTAAGTATAATATACCTTTTAGTTTTTTTTTTTTGTATGGGACAGAAGTACTTTTAAATATTATCTAAATACATAAACAATTGCTGGGCTTTTTTGTTGTTACATAACTTTAATGCATCCTTTAATATATTTATTTCGTTAATAAAATTTTTTATGGTGGGAATAATTTTTTGGAAGCGGGATTTATGAATAAAGAATTTAGCTATTAGAATTAAGTTATTTATACCAAACTAAATTGATCTTCCTGAATTACACCAACTTTAATTGTTTCAAAGCTTAAAGGTGGGATGTTTTTTTTCCGGATCCAATTCTGAAAGTCTTTCCAAAAAATATTTGTCTTAATACACAAAAAGAAAAGGTGTTCTAGTGTTTCAATTTCCGAGTTACAAAATGAACATGAGTTGTTGTCCATGTTAAATTTCTTATGCAAAAACTCGTTACATGGATAAATGTTATACATTATTTTAAAATGGATTTCTTTAACCTTTTGTGGAATTGGAAAACTAAGATAATGAGTTCTAATTTTCATTAACCTAGTATTATCGTAATTACAAAATAAATATTTTCTACATATGAGATGAAAATAGGGATGCAATAAGGCTATCTGGTGTCGGGCCGATAACGTTTTAACGTGCACATTAATTTAACTGGTACCATGAACCGATACTTAAAAGGTGTAAACTCTGCAATAATTTCACAGAAAATGTTTAGTTTTCACTGGAAATGTTAGTTTTATGGTCATTTTTGTTAATATTTTTTATCTAATTCACCATAATTTGTTGTAATAAGCAGAGGAGAAAATAAAACCTGCCTTCCAGTTTATTGCATTTTATATTGTGGTAGAAGTATCAGCATTGGTACTCGATATCGGAATGTACTCGGATCCAAGAATCGATGTGGTATCGGTTTGATTAAAGAGGTATCATTGCATCCCTAAATAAGAAGATTGAAATGTTTGAATCAGCCGCTCACCTTGCAGGGATCTTCCTCCTCCTCCTCGTACTCCTCTGCGTAGTACAGCTTGTCGTCAGAGATTACACAGTAGTGCCGGTTCCAGCGCTGAGGAAACAAAGGAAACATATGAATCAGAACACCAGGATCGGCAGGGAAATCTGCTTTTCATCAGGGTTATTTTTCTGCGTTTCTGCACAAAGTCAAAAGAAGATTCCAGGATTTCGGGAAGAACTTCAGTTGGAAGTTGGGATGAAGTTTTTCTACATTCAGATTCATCAAATGTTTTGAATTAAAAATGCAATTTGCACTGGGTTTTACCGGGAGAGATCTTCAAGGCGGCTTTGGTACCGACCCACAATGCCAAAGGTACCAGAACCTGTTTTAATCTCCATGGTAACATCAGGAAGATGGTCCCACCAGAACTCCACAGATAATCTAGGCTCTGTTGTCCAGAACCAACGATGAAGACCAGCTTAAGGTCTCTATCAAAGCAAGATGGACTTCCAGGACCTCAGCAGAACAACAGGCTGGTCTCCTCCAGGCGAAAAGAGCCCCAACCAGCAGAACCTGAACAGAACCTGGAGGAACCAGTCAGCAGGTATAGATTTCCAGATATCAACTAAAGCCGTTTTTGTCATGGAAGACGAAGAATTGGGCTGAAAACAATGAGGAGAAACTAAACAGAAGATGAATGAAGAGCGATTCTAAAGGTTCACACCAAAGCGTCAGAAACCCACGAGTTGGACACTTGAAGATTCTCTCCTCAATGCCCATTTTGATGCGCGTCAATCCAGAAATGGATTACTTGTGGGAGGAGCCTGACCGGGACCACTCCGTCGCGTCTTCTGGCTTCCTCTTCTGCCTCCTCCTCCCGACGCCATCTCTCTCGAGCCCAGCATGTGCGGACGTTGCATGCCGGTGGATTCTGGTCTCCGAGCTGAATGCGTTACGTGGA
>JAPXFQ010001168.1:30000-60183 GCA_028564705.1 Apricaphanius iberus
TCCATCCATCCATCCATCATTTCATCCATCCATCATTTCATCCATCCATCCATCATTTCATCCATCCATCCATCCATCATCACTCCATCCATCCATCATCACTCCATCCATCCATCATCCATCCATCCATCTGTTCATCCGTCCATCATCCATCCATCATCCTTCAATCATTTCATCCATCCATCCATCCATCATCACTCCATCTGTTCATCCATCATTTCATCCGTCCATCCATCCATCCATCTGTTCATCATTTCATCCATCCATCCATCATCCATCCATCCATCCATCCATCCATCATCCATCCATCATTTCATCCATCCATCCATCCATCCATCCATCCATCCATCTGTTCATCCATCATTTCATCATTTCATCCATCCATCCATCCATCCATCATCACTCCATCCATCCATCCATAATTTCATCATTTCATCCATCCATCCATCCATCTATTCAACCATCATCCATCCATCCATTCATCATCCATCTGTTCATCCATCATTTCATCATTTCATCCATCCATCCATCATTTCATCCATCCATCCGTCCATCCATCCATCTGTTCATCCATCCATCCATCTGTTCATCCGTCCATCATCCATCCATCCATCCATCATCCATCTGTTCATCCATCATTTCATCCATCCATCCATCATCCATCTGTTCATCCATCATCCATCCATCATCCATCCATCTGTTCATCCATCCATCATCACTCCATCCATCCATCCATCATTTCATCATTTCATCCATCCATCCGTCCATCCATCCATCTGTTCATCCATCCATCCATCTGTTCATCCATCCATCCGTCCATCCATCCATCCATCCGTCCATCCATTCATCCATCCATCCATCTGTTCATCCATCCATCCATCCATCATCCATCCATCATTTCATCCGTCCATCCATCTATTCAACCATCATCCATCCATCCATCCATCCATCCATCATTTCATCCATCCATCCATCCATCATCCATCCATCATTTCATCCATCTGTTCATCCATCCATCCATCATCCATCCATCCATCATCCATCATCCATCCATTCATCATCCATCCATCCATCCATCCATCCATCATCCATCATCCATCCATCCATCATCCATCCATCATTTCATCCATCTGTTCATCCATCATCCATCCATCCATTCATCCATCCATCCATCCATCAATCATCCATCCATCCATCATCCATCCATCCATCCATCCATCATCCATCCATCCATCCATCCATCCATCATCCATCCATCCATCATCCTCCATCCAACCATCCATACATTCATCCATTCATCCATCCATCCATCATCCATCCATCCATCCATCATCCATCCATCCATCTGTTCATCCATCATCCATCATCCATCCATCCATCCATCCATCCATCCATCCTCCACTCTCAGCTCCTCCTCCAGTAGTGCTAAGCCACGCCCCCCGTCTACCTGTCGTTCAGGTGAACTTACGTGTTGTGTGAGGAGCTGATCCAGTAATGCGACAGCGGATTGTTCATGTCCAGGTTGTTGATCTCAGAGAACTTCTCATCCCAGATTGAATTCTCTTTGGAAAAAAGGAAACTCAGGAACTGATTGAGGAAAAGGAGACATCAGGTTAACATCTATTTCATATAGATCTATGAGGCAGACTGGGCTCAAGGTTCTGGAGAACTCTCAGAATCAAAGATGGGTCCGGCACCTCGCTGACGGTGAACTCAGGGTCGTTGGTTCTCCTCATGGTGTCATCGATGAAGATGGTCATCAGCTCTCTGACCTGGTTCAGATCATTGGCCCAGAGTTCCTGAACAGAATCAGAACCAGAACCGTTCAGCCCAGGTCTCCATCAGAGGGGCCTCCACGTCTTTTCACTGAACTCTACATGTTTAAACCAGACGTTTTATATTTTCTAACGATTCCTATCGACATGAAACTGAACAAAATATACATTTTTTTATTGAGTTTTTATAGATGACGGTAGGGAAGCTCGGCTCTACTGTTCGACTCATTCATTCATTCATTCATTCATTCATTCATTCATTCATTCATCATTCATTCATTCATTTGTCCATCATTCATTCATCATTCATTCATTCATTCATCATTCATTCATTCATTCATTCATCATTCATTCATCATTAATCATTCATTTGTCCATCATTCATTCATTCATTCATTCATTCATTCATCATTCATTCATCATTAATCATTCATTCATTCATTTGTCCATCATTCCTTCACTCATTTATTCATTCATTCGTCCATCATTCATTCACTCATTCATTCATTCATTCATTCATTCATTCATTCATTCATTCATCATTCATTCATTCATTCATCATTCATTCATTCATTCATTCATCATTCTTCATTCATTCATCATTCTTTCATTCATCATTCTTCATTCATTCATCATTCTTTCATTCATCATTCATTCATTCATCATTCATTCATTAATCATTCTTTCATTCATCATTCATTCATTCATTCATTCATCATTCATTCATTAATTCATTCATCATTCTTTCATTCATCATTCTTCATTCATTCATTCATTCATCATTCATTCATCATTCTTTCATTCATCATTCTTCATTCATTCATCATTCTTTCATTCATCATTCTTCATTCATCATTCATTCATTCATCATTCATTCATTCATTCATCGTTCATTCATTCATCATTCTTCATTCATTCATCATTCTTTCATTCATCATTCATTCATTCATCATTCTTTCATTCATTCATTCATCGTTCATTCATTCATCATTCTTCATTCATTCATCATTCTTTCATTCATCATTCATTCTTTCATTCATTCATCCATCATTCATTCATCATCATTCATTCATTCATTCATCATTCTTTCATTCATTCATCCGTCATTCATTCATTCATTCATCATTCATTCATCATTCATTCATTCATTCATTCATCATTCTTTCATTCATCATTCATTCATTCATCATTCTTTCATTCATTCATTCATCGTTCATTCATTCATCATTCTTCATTCATTCATCATTCTTTCATTTATCATTCATTCTTTCATTCATTCATCCATCATTCATTCATTCATCATTCATTCATTCATTCATCATTCTTTCATTCATTCATCCGTCATTCATTCATTCATTCATTCATTCATTCATTCATCATTCTTTCATTCATTCATCATTCTTCATTCATTCATCATTCTTTCATTCATCTTTCTTTCATTCATTCGTCCGTCATTCATTCATTCATTCATCTTTCTTTCATTCATTCATTCATCATTCATTCATTCATTCATCATTCATTCATTCATCATTCATTCATTCATTCATTCATCATTCTTCATTCATTCATCATTCTTCATTCATTCATCATTCATTCATCATTCATTCATCATTCATTCATTCATCATTCTTCATTCATTCATCATTCTTTCATTCATCATTCTTTCATTCATCATTCATTCATCTTTCTTTCATTCATTCGTCCGTCATTCATTCATTCATTCGTTCATCATTCATTCATTCATTCATCATTCTTCATTCATCATTCTTTCATTCTTCATTCACTCATCATTCATTCATTCATCATTCTTTCATTCATCATTCATTCATTCTTTCATCATTCATTCATTCATCATTCTTCATTCATTCATCATTCTTTCATTCTTTCATCATTCATTCATTCATTCATTCATCATTCATTCATTCACTCATCATTCATTCATTCATTCATCATTCTTCATTCATTCATCATTCTTTCATTCATCATTCTTCATTCATTCATCATTCTTTCATTCATCATTCATTCATTCATCATTCTTTCATTCTTCATTCATTCATCATTCATTCATTCATCATTCATTCATTAATCATTCTTTCATTCATCATTCATTCATTCATTCATTCATCATTCATTCATTAATTCATTCATCATTCTTTCATTCATCATTCTTCATTCATTCATTCATTCATTCATTCATTCATCGTTCATTCATCATTCTTTCATTCATCATTCTTCATTCATTCATCGTTCATTCATCATTCTTCATTCATTCATTCATTCATTCATCGTTCATTCATCATTCTTCATTCATTCATCATTCTTTCATTCATCATTCATTCATTCATCATTCTTTCATTCTTCATTCATTCATTCATCATTCATTCATTAATCATTCTTTCATTATCAATCATTCATTCATTCATTCATCATTCATTCCATTAATTCATTCATCATTCTTTCATTCATCATTCTTCATTCATTCATTCATTCATTCATTCATTCATCGTTCATTCATCATTCTTTCATTCATCATTCTTCATTCATTCATCGTTCATTCATCATTCTTTCATTCATCATTCTTCATTCATTCATTCATTCATTCATCGTTCATTCATCATTCTTTCATTCATCATTCTTCATTCATCATTCATTCATTCATCATTCATTCATTCATTCATCGTTCATTCATTCATCATTCTTCATTCATTCATCATTCTTTCATTCATCATTCATTCATTCATCATTCTTTCATTCATTCATTCATCGTTCATTCATTCATCATTCTTCATTCATTCATCATTCTTTCATTCATCATTCATTCTTTCATTCATTCATCCATCATTCATTCATTCATCATTCATTCATTCATTCATCATTCTTTCATTCATTCATCCGTCATTCATTCATTCATTCATCATTCATTCATCATTCATTCATTCATTCATTCATCATTCTTTCATTCATCATTCATTCATTCATCATTCTTTCATTCATTCATTCATCGTTCATTCATTCATCATTCTTCATTCATTCATCATTCTTTCATTTATCATTCATTCTTTCATTCATTCATCCATCATTCATTCATTCATCATTCAGTCATTCATTCATCATTCTTTCATTCATTCATCCGTCATTCATTCATTCATTCATTCATTCATCATTCATTCATTCATTCATTCATTCATTCATTCATTCATCATTCTTTCATTCATTCATCATTCTTCATTCATTCATCATTCTTTCATTCATCTTTCTTTCATTCATTCGTCCGTCATTCATTCATTCATTCATCTTTCTTTCATTCATTCATTCATCATTCATTCATTCATTCATCATTCATTCATTCATCATTCATTCATTCATTCATTCATCATTCTTCATTCATTCATCATTCTTCATTCATTCATCATTCATTCATCATTCATTCATCATTCATTCATCATTCATTCATTCATCATTCTTCATTCATTCATCATTCTTTCATTCATCATTCTTTCATTCATCATTCATTCATCTTTCTTTCATTCATTCGTCCGTCATTCATTCATTCATTCATTCATCATTCTTTCATTCTTTCATCATTCATTCATTCATTCATTCATCATTCATTCATTCATTCATTCATCATTCTTCATTCATTCATCATTCATTCATTCATCATTCTTCATTCATTCATCATTCTTTCATTCATCATTCATTCATCTTTCTTTCATTCATTCGTCCATCATTCATTCATTCTTTCATCATTCTTCATTCATTCATCATTCTTTCATTCATCATTCATTCATCTTTCTTTCATTCATTCGTCCATCGTTCATTCATTCATTCATCATTCATTCATTCTTTCATCATTCTTCATTCATTCATCATTCATTCATTCATCATTCATTCATTCATTCATTCATCATTCATTCATTCATTCATTCATCATTCTTCATTCATCATTCATTCATTCTTTCATCATTCATTCATTCATTCATTCATCATTCATTCATTCATTCATTCATCATTCTTCATTCATTCATCATTCTTTCATTCTTTCATCATTCATTCATTCATCATTCATTCATTCATTCATTCATCATTCTTCATTCATTCATCATCTTCATTCATCATTCATTCATCATTCATTCATTCATCATTCTTTCATTCATTCATCATTCCCATTCATTCATCATCATTCATTCATTCATTCATTCATCATTCATTCATTCATTCATCATTCTTCATTCATTCATCATTCTTTCATTCTTTCATCATTCATTCATTCATCATTCATTCATTCATTCATTCATCATTCTTCATTCATTCATCATTCTTTCATTCATCATTCATTCATCATTCATTCATTCATCATTCTTCATTCATTCATCATTCTTTCATTCATTCATTCTTTCATCATTCATTCATTCATTCATCATTCATTCATTCTTTCATCATTCTTCATTCATTCATCATTCTTTCATTCATCATTCATTCATTCATCATTCTTTCATTCTTCATTCATTCATCATTCATTCATTCATCATTCATTCATTCATTCATCATTCTTTCATTCATTCATCATTCATTCTTCAGTCTTTCATTCATCATTCTTCATTCATTCATCATTCTTTCATTCTTTCATCATTCATTCATTCATCATTCATTCATTCATTCATTCATCATTCTTCATTCATTCATCATTCTTTCATTCATCATTCATTCATCATTCATTCATTCATCATTCTTCATTCATTCATTCATTCATTCATCGTTCATTCATCATTCTTCATTCATTCATCATTCTTTCATTCATCATTCATTCATTCATCATTCTTTCATTCTTCATTCATTCATCATTCATTCATTCATCATTCATTCATTCATTCATCATTCTTTCATTCATTCATCATTCATTCTTCAGTCTTTCATTCATCATTCTTCATTCATTCATCATTCTTTCATTCTTCATTCATTCATCATTCATTCATTCATCATTCATTCATCATTCTTTCATTCATCATTCATTCATCTTTCTTTCATTCATTCGTCCATCATTCATTCATTCTTTCATCATTCATTCATTCATTCATCATTCATTCATTCTTTCATCATTCTTCATTCATTCATCATTCATTCATCATTCATTCATTCATCATTCATTCATTCATCATTCTTTCATTCATCAGTCTTTCATTCATCATTCTTCATTCATTCATCATTCTTTCATTCTTTCATCATTCATTCATTCATCATTCATTCATCTTTCTTTCATTCATTCGTCCATCATTCATTCATTCTTTCATCATTCATCATTCATTCATTCTTTCATCATTCTTCATTCATTCATCATTCTTTCATTCATCATTCATTCATTCATCATTCTTCATTCCATCTATCATCATTCATTCATTCATCATTCTTTCATTCTTCATCATTCATTCATTCATCATTCATTCATCTTTCTTTCATTCATTCGTCCATCATTCATTCATTCTTTCATCATTCATCATTCATTCATTCTTTCATCATTCTTCATTCATTCATCATTCTTTCATTCATCATTCATTCATTCATCATTCTTTCATTCTTCATTCTTTCATTCATCATTCATTCATTCATCATTCTTTCATTCTTCATTCTTTCATCATTCATTCATTCATCATTCTTTCATTCATCATTCATTCATCATTCATTCATTCATTCATTCATTCATTCATCATTCATTCATTAATCATTCTTTCATTCATCCATCATTCATTCACTCATTCATTCTTTCATCCATCATTCTCTTTATTACTGCATACTTAGAATAAAATACTTTAGAACATGATATTTTGATAACTTTTTCATGCATTAACGAATCAATGATGCTGGGTTGTCTTGTTTTTTTGGACTTTTCCTTTATGCTTTTTTATTCCTACTCAGTCTGGCCTTTTTTCATTTCTCTGTGTTGTTTTCTTCATTTTTTACACCTCAGATTATTCTTTGATTTTACTTCTGCTTAGTGTTTATCTTTATATTTTTCCTCCTTTCCTGTCCTATTCAGAGGTTTTTGAACTTTTCATTTCTCTTGTGCTTTTGGCTGAAATAAGATCGTATCCTGTAGTTACTGTTCTGCGTTTATTTCTACTGATGCTTTTTGGATTGTTCTTGTATTAGGCCTTATTCTGTTATGTTTTAACATTTGTTTTTTCTTCCCTGTTCTCTTCATTTCTTCCTCTTCCAGCAGCATCTGATTACCAGTTTGATGTTTTACTGGTTCTGCTGTGACTCACATTCTGGTCATAAATGAGAAATCGCTGGAAATCATGCAGCAGAACAGCCGAAGCATCCTGTTTGTCTGTGTTTCTGCAGGATTGGAGAACAAAACTGGATTAGAAAACTGATCTGCTCCAACATCTGCTAAGATCAGGAGAGCATGAGCTCACCCCAGAATGAAGGAACACGCCTCCCGTTTGAACTCATCCAGGATCTGAATGCAAAAGAATTATAAGAATGAAAACGCTGCGCCGGCATGATAAGAAAATATTTACAGCACAGAATCAATAAGGCTGACCTCATTCTGCTCAAACATCAGCAGGTTATAAAACTTATGGAACTGCTCAAAGTCCAGGCGGTCCTTCTTCACTCCCACTTCCTGTGAAGCAGAACAGAAAAGCTGTAAACAAGCGAAGAGACGCGTCCGTCTGGATGAGCTGTGAACCGTTTTCCATCAAACCTGTAGCTTGTCTTTGAGCGCTCGAGAGCTGGTGGCCTTGTAGTTCAGCATCGGCAGAAGAGACTTCAGCTCCTTCACAGACAGGCTGCAAGTCACAAAGAGAGACCAGATGGAGCATCAGCTCCTGGAAAGCCTTCACAGAACCCTCCAGAACCAGCGGGTTGGACCTCGGTAAGAGCGTTCAGGAGGAGATTCAGGGTTTTAGAAGAGCTGTTCTGGAGGGTTGTGGAGAAAATGCTGCAACAAGCTGAAACTCTGAAATATACAATGTTTATTAAGTCATATTTACACCAAACAGATTTTATTTATGAATAAAAACATTCAAACGTGTCAGAAGCACAAAGCGACTCTTGAATGTACGAAAAAGTTTAGAATATATTTCATTTTACGGATAACATTTTTAATACAAACGAATATCAATGCATGCAACACTTTTCAGATCTTTATTCATAAAACATGTTGAAAGCGTTGAAGGATTTTCCTTCTGTTCTACTTTGTGTTGGTTTGTCACAGAACATCCCAGTTACACCCAGGGAGGTTTGGGTTTGGACCAGAGACGGTTCAGGGTCCGGTTCATACCTGTTCTTCTTGACCTGGTTGACAGAATACATCTGCTTCCTCAGCCAGCTGGAGAACAAACAGACAGACAGAAAGGATGAAGCAGCTGCAGGAAAAGTCCTGACCGGATCAGAACCAGACCCTACCTCTCTACCAGAACCGGAGTGGGAGCTGCCAGAGTCTCTTCCCTCAGCAGCTCCAGTCCAACCAGCCATTTCTGGGCCTCCTCCTCAGAATCAGCTGCAGAGACGGTAGAAACGCTATTATTCATCTAAAGCAGCTTTATGGTTTCACCTCCCAACTTCCTGGAATAAACCTTTCATTTAACCCGACAGCAGGGTTATCTGTCCCAAAAATAAAGCGTATCAGAACATCCCACCAGAGCGTAAAGAAATGTGCAAATGGTTTAGGGAAATGTACTCAAATATCCACCGGGGGCAGCGTTTCCCATGCTGCTCCTCAGGGAACACGGATCAGGTGAAAGTTTTTCTTGTTAATGGATCAGTTATTATGAATATAATTTGTTAATATGAGTCACAATCAGGGCCATATCTGTAGCCATGGTAAAAAGAAAGAATAGCTTGTATGAAAGCTTTGTTTTAATCCATCAGAATATAATTAAAGCCATTTAAACAATAGAGAGTACCTAATAAAATAAGAAGACATAATGGAATAACTGAATAAGTACAACATGTCATTTCCTTTGGGTTTAAGAGTGAAGGAATCATCCTTTGGGTTTAATTCAATGGAGGGTTGACATAGAACGCATCTCAACGATTAAAGGAGAGAAAAAAGAATGAAATCAGGTAAATCCTTTACCCATCCTTTCATCCTAATTTATTCCATCCTAATATCTTCAAAGAGTCATAGAGGTTGATGCCAGGAAGGATCTCCTGTAGCAGTCAGTGTTCAGTGTTGCTCTGAGTAACAGTTAAAACATCCCCACAGCAGAGACGATATCCCACAGTAACATGTCCTGGATGACTCATGCAGCTGTTGGCTAGCTCTGCTAATCCTCCTCCTTTGCTTTTGCTGCTCCTGTTTAAACCTGTCTGGCCGTACGGTCAGAGACATGTTGGAGAACTCTGACCCAAACAACATTTTCATTAACAGGAAATGAAGAAAAGCACGTTTCACCTCCCAGACTGAGGGTGTTGAGGACAAACTGAGAGCCGTAGAAGATGGTGAAGCAGGTTTCGTCGTTGTGTTTGTCCTTCCCGTCTTTGAAGCGCTCAAAGTCTTTGGAGTTCCTGCCTGGACGGATCTCCCTGATCTCAAACAGGTCCACTGGAACAGAACACAGAATATTACAGTCATTTCTTTTATTATTAACAACCTGTATGCGGTTAGAAAGCTCTGATACAAATGGTCCCATTCAGCTCTCTCCTTTCAGGATCTGTTTTTTAGCAATACATGAAATAAATCAGTTTATCATCATATTTCAAGATCTTTTGCCTTATTTTATTTTCTATTTTTTTATTTTACATCACTTCTTTCTCTATATTAGACCAGATCCCGTTTTGGATGATTTTTTTAAAGGAACGTGGGGCAGGACTTCTAAAAAAACTCAACATGCATGCATTTTTTAATCTTATCAGGTGATGAAGCGCTATAAGCCAAAAGAATGAGCCCACTCACTTATCGATACATTTTCTTGAACAGGCTGAATTTCCCGCGCTTGAACGTTCTGATGTGGGAATGGATTCTCCCCCAACGACCAAACAACACTAAAAGTGACACTAAGGAGGAAGTTTTATCAGCGGCACTTCATAAGTCAAAAGCAGAATCTAATAAAATTCAGACAGACACCTGGATATATATCTGATACTGAATGGAGGCTGCTTCTACTAGTGACCAGGTAAGTATGAATATAGGTCGTGTTTAGAGCTTGATATGAGAATATGTGAAGTAGCATTAGCTGTAGGCTAACCATGCAACAGCTGATGTGTACCGCAGAATGTTTAGAGATCGGACATTTTACAAACCGAGCTCCGGGTTTAAATATTTAAACCTGTAAGCAGAGATACTACTTTAGCAGGTAATGTTGGTGTTTGTGCTGCATCTCATTTGGTTCCCCATTGGACTGTCGGCTCCGTCTGTGAAATCTACGTGTTTTAGCCTTTTCTGCCCAGCTGGACCACAGAAAGATTTGACTTACTTTTCGTCGCTCATCGTGGAGCTTGTTTTCATAATACCGGTTTATGCGTCACTTTTTTGTTGTTTTGTGAAGAGTTCGTAAATGCTCCCGTGTCATTGGCTGCAGTTACCTGCAGCGCCGGCCGCATCACTCATAAGTTACGTTTCTTCATCCTGCTCCATGCTCCTTTAACAAACTGTGAGATAACAAAATCTCATTTTGCTCCTGTGAGGAGTTTGACAAATCGCTCGAGAGAATGGATGCTACAAAAATGAGGATTTGTCACCTTGAAGTGAATGTAGAAGTAAACACTGGATATGAAAATGAGACGACTTTAATGATGGTGGCCAACAGTGAGAAAGAACCTGTCATCATTGTGTTCCCAGTATGATGCAGAATGGTCTGCGCTACAGTGCAGCAACACACCACACCTCAGAGGAAAAAAAACCCATAAGAGCAGGAAAAAGTACATCGTCTGGTTATTATCACTACTGGAATCGTGCTCAAACACATCATGCATCACTAAATCCCCGAAGAACAACTGGGGTCACAAAAGATAGAAAGAAATCTCCCACCAAACTTTCTTATTATTTATAATGCTTCAGTAAATGGAATGAAACATTTCTTCAGTAAATACACTGGTGTTAGCAGTTGTTCCCATAAAACGGTGAGAAACTTCTCAGAAAAAACCCTAGACCATCATAAATTAACACCCAAAACTGGAAAAGTTTATTATCAACACGGGATCTACTGATGTAGCCAAAAAACAGTCAAAGATTTTGAAAAGAGATTTTTCTGATATTCTGTGAAGACTTGATGGATTTAAACCCTTATCAGCAAATAGGTCTCTACAGGAAATAAGAAAGATATAGCAAACTTTTTATGCTTAAGAGATACCCGAGGACCAGCTGCAATGACCTTCAGTTACATTAAGATTGATCAACTATTTAGAAGTATCTTGTGGCACAAAACATATCTTCACAATCAACTAGTGTTATCTGAAGTTATGAGATTCCTGACCTCAGACATGTTCTGTTATCCCAATAAAAATGCCCTGGATGTTCCAAAACACGTGATAAAGCACCCGAGGACTGACAATGACATACAGCTCGCTGAGAGTAAAGAGAACAAAAAGGTCCTGCATCACCACTAACACATCAAGCAAGATGACTCCACCAGCATTAATCTCAGCCTTTATGCAACATCATCCTACTCTTCACCACCAGATGAATCTCTCTTCAAAACTTTCTCTGACAGACTGAATTCTCAAATTAGAATTGGAACCCAGCTAACACCAAGACAGCCAACACCAGGCCTCTGGGATGGATAATAGATGTATTTCTCCTCTGCCACAACTGGTAATAACAGACATGTGGTATGGACTCATCATCCACCAGGAAAAACCATAAGACTACATCTAAACACCGACATATTAAACCAAATTTCAAACTTATAGCGTCAGAAGCATCTGCTAGCCACCACCAAACCTCTTAAATTAACATAGTTAACCTTCACAACAGGAAACAGATGTAGAGGAGATGAAGCCACATTTTTTCATAAGTCAGTAAACTAAAAAAAATGTGTAACTGGGCACATTTGACTCTAATGAGTATCTAGCTATCCAGATAAAGGACCCTAACAAAGCTTTATTACTAACTTCATATAAAACCCCGTATGACTAGAGAGCTGGCTTGCTCTCTGGTACAGTTTTTGGCTTGTTTGAGTCTTACATCAAGAACAGGAAATTATGTGTGTCAAAAGGCACTTTCTCATAAAAACAGACAGAAATCTGATGTGGGGTTCCCCAGGGCTCCATCCTGGGGCCCCTTCTATTTAATATCTACATGCTCCCACTGACCCAGATTATAACAGCCAATAAAATTAATTACCAAAACTATTCAGATACTCAGCTCTACATTATAATGTCACCAGGTGATTTTTATCCATGCAGACACTAAATAAAGGCGTTAAAAAAATAATATCTGGATGTCCCATAACTTTCTCCATCTGAACAGAAACAAACTGCAGTAATTATTGTTGGGCCTAAAGAGGAACGATCCAGAATCAGCAACAGCTTCAGTTAATCCAGCTAGAAACTAGTAACCAGAAATCTAGGTGTAATAATGGACTCAGACCAGAACCTCCAGGGTCACATAAAGGCAATAACAAGGTCAGCTTTCTATCAGCTGAGGAACATTTCTAGGATTAAAGGACTGATGACACAAGGAGACCTAGAAAAACTCATCCATGCATTTATGATTACTGTAACAGTATCTTCACAGGTCTACCTAAAAAGTCACTCAGACAGCTGCAGCTGATCCAGAACGCTGCTGCTCGTGTTCTCACTAGAACCAGGAAAGTAGAACACATCACCCCAGTTCTAAAGTCCTTCCTCTGGCTCCCTGTAGCTCAGAGAATAAACTTCTAAATACTCCTACTGGTTTATAAATCATTGATGATGTATGATGGAGACCTGCTGTTACCATAGCAACCATCCAGACCAATCAGGTCCTCCAGCTCTAGTTTACTGATCGTCCCTAGAACCAGAACCAAACATGGAGAAGCAGCTTTTAGTTTCTATGCTCCATAAATCTGAAACAAAGTTCCTGATGACTGCAGAGCTGCTGAAACACTGAGCTGCTTTAAATCACAGATAAAAACTATTTATAGCTTCCTTTGATTAAATGTTTAATAATAGCTGGAACGTCCTAAAAGTATGATGTTTTTTTATGTTTCTTATATGTTTTATTGTTGGTCTTATTTTCTCCCATAATCAGCAGCAGCAGCTTGTTTTGCTGAAAGTGCGCTTTAGAAATAAAGTTGCTTTGCTTTGCTTCCTCCACCACTAACAATATTGTGTTGGTAGCAAAGCAACAACGTGATCTGAGTTTCTCTGACTGGAGTCCAGGAAACACTAATTGAAGTTTTTCACCCATCTGTAACTTTTTTAAAGGATTTTTGGATTGTCAGATTTTTATTCATTATGAGGTTCTGCAAGACTGACGCGGAGCCTTTGAGCAAATTTAGAGTGGCGAGGGTAGAATTATACTCACAGACTCCATCTGTTTTATCTGCTGTTCGAGTCCAGGCCACCTGCCGAGTCTCCATGATGACCTGCACCGTGAGACGCTCCGCCTTCTGCCGAAACACCGTCATGACCACGCCCATCTCCAAGTCCCGCTTGATCACGATCTTCCTGTACTCCGTCATCTCGCCCTGCGACCCAGAGCGAGCCATGCCTGCAGCTGGGACAGAGAAGCAGCATTAGCTTTAGCATCGTTAGCTTTAGCATCATCATCATCATGACATTATAAATGAGCTGCTTTATAGCTACAGATTTATGTCAGAGTTTCTTCCCACCATAAAAGCCTTTGGTTAAAGAGGGAAGAAAGTAGAAGATGATTAATATAATAAAGTGTCTTTTATACTCCTAGTAAAACCAAATTATTACAGACTAACCAGTAGCATTAGACGCTGGTTTAACTGGTTGATGGAAACCTTTCCTGAAGTCACTGGAGCCTTTAATTTCTGCACGTCATCATGTATTCAGTCCGTTTCCAGCTCACCTCCCCATTTTGCATTATTATTACCATGTTTCTACTTTTCTTCCTCTTCCGTGACTCATCTCTGTGGTTTTGATGCATGAAGATAGAGAAAGTTCTGACGACTTTTGGCCTGACGATGAAACCCAGTGTGACCAGTTTAAAAACCTTTATCCCCGGCAGTCAGACACCTAAATTATTCTCCTCCTGCTGTTTTCCAGCTTCATAAATCAGCCAGAACTTCAGTCCTCAGGACAAACTAAACATTTCATTATTTATTAAAAGTTTTACACCTCCTACAGTAGAGCAGGAATCTAAAGCTCCACTGTTTGAAATGATCACATTTTATATTTAAACTTCCTGTTTCCAGAATACTTGGAGCAGAAATACCACTGTGGTCCAGCTGCTGCCCGGTTCAGGCGAGAAGATCAGAGTCGTCGGAAGCATTTTCATAGTTTAGGGAAACAGAATGGTATTAATGTGTAACAGAAGAGTTAGTGTTTCAGTTCTGCTCACCACCTGCTGAGCTTTAACTCAGAGAGCCATAAAGATTGAGACATGAAGTCAGTAATGGGGACGTGATGCAATGAAGCGAGGCGAGGCGGCGCTCAGCTACTTCCTCTAAAAGCCTCAGCGCCTCATCCTGATCTCAGATCAGACCTGGAACCAGAACAGACCAGCTGATTTAAAACATTTTGCTGTCCGTCAGTCAGCCTGCTGTCGCTGGAGAAACAGAGTTCCTGCAAACGGTTCATATATCAGCTGCCAGATCCAACACATTGAACTCAGAACCAAAGACAGAAACATGTGACCCTGCAGCCTCCAATCAGACAGAAGCAGCCACTGGATTGAAACCCAACCTTGATCTTCTGATACGTATGAGGTTTAAACATGAAGTAGATGCTCAGTCTGTGGAGCACAGAGTCACATCTTCTGATTGCTTGTGTCTGTTGGAATGAAAGGTGTGGAGTTCACAGAGTTCTGCTGTATCTGGACAGGGTGTGTAAGTCTGACCATATTCATCCTCTGGGAGGAGAAGCAGCAGAGGAACCTGGTGAGATGTCTCCACCACGTTAAAGCTTCAGGGTTTGGATCAGAAATAGACCACAGCATCAGGATATTCTATTGGTTCAGAGGTGCTGCCATGGAAACCTCTGACCTTCATCCTCTGACCTTCATCCTCTGACCTTCATCCTCTGACCTTCATCCTCAGACCTTCATCCTCTGACCTTCATCCTCTGACCTTCATCCTCAGACCTTCATCCTCAGACCTTCATCCTCTGACCTTCATCCTCTGACCTTCATCCTCTGACCTTCATCCTCAGACCTTCATCCTCTGACCTTCATCCTCAGATCTTCATCCTCAGACCTTCATCCTCTGACCTTCATCCTCAGACCTTCATCCTCAGACCTTCATCCTCAGACCTTCATCCTCTGACCTTCATCCTCAGACCTTCATCCTCAGACCTTCATCCTCTGACCTTCATCCTCTGACCTTCATCCTCAGACCTTCATCCTCAGACCTTCATCCTCTGACCTTCATCCTCTGACCTTCATCCTCAATGATTATCTTCATTCAATCTAGAATTCTGATCTCATCCTCAGACCTTCATCCTCTGACCTTCATCCTCATAACCTATGACCTTCATCCTCTGACCTTCATCCTCTGACCTTCATCCTCAGACCTTCATCCTCTGACCTTCATCCTCTGACCTTCATCCTCAGACCTTCATCCTCTGACCTTCATCCTCAGACCTTCATCCTCAGACCTTCATCCTCTGACCTTCATCCTCAGACCTTCATCCTCAGACCTTCATCCTCAGACCTTCATCCTCTGACCTTCATCCTCAGACCTTCATCCTCTGACCTTCATCCTCAGACCTTCATCCTCTGACCTTCATCCTCAGACCTTCATCCTCTGACCTTCATCCTCTGACCTTCATCAGGTGTTTTCCCCCAAAGCCTTAAAAACAGCAGTTTTCAAACTAAACCTAAAGAAGAAGAACCTAAACAGCACATTGATGTAAAACTACAGCCCAATCTCTAATCTCCCATTTATCTGTAAAGTTATTTAGAAAGCTGTTTTCCAACAAGTAAATAGCTTCCTAAAAATTAACAACCTGCTTTTTATATTTATCAGTCTGGTTTCTGTAGGTACCACAGTACAGAGACAGCCCTCGATAAAGACAAATACTGATGTGGTAAAACCACAGTACTGGTTCTATTAGACCTCAGAGCTGAGTTTAACACTGTTGATCATGATATATTACTAAAACGTCTATAGAGCTGGGTCAGACTCTGGTACAGAACTCTACTGGTTCAAATCCTACCTTAAGAACAGGAACTACTTTGTGTCGATTAGCCAGTTCTCATCACAAAACACAGAAATCACATGTGGTGTCCCCCAGGGCTCCATCCTAGGGCCCCTCCTATTAGCATCTACATGCTCCCACTAAACCAGATTATAACCACCAACAATGTTAACTACCACATCTATGCTGATGACCCTCAGCTTTATATCTCAATGTCACCAGGTGATGATGAATCCGTCCAAATCCTCAATAAATGCATTGAGCAAATTAACAGCTGGATGTACCATAATTTCCTCCAACTGAACAAAAACAAAACTGAAGTACAGGGGCATCTGTGGCTCAAGGAGTTGGGTGTTTGCCTTGTAATTGGAAGGTTGCTGGTTCAGGCCCCGGCTCCGACGGTCTCAGTCATTGTGTCCTTGAGCAAGACACTTCACCTGTTGCCTACTGGTGGTGGTCAGAGGACCCGGTGGCGCCAAGTGTCCGGCAGCCTCGCCTCTGTCAGTGCAGGGCAGCTGTGGCTACAACGTAGCTTGCAGTCATGGGATCTTCAGCCTCTGATCTTCATCCTGTGACCTTCATCCTCTGACCTTCTCAAAGCTCTTCTTGGAGGCAGTAGACCCGTTTCTGTCTGGTCGTTCTCTGACCCAAGTAGGAAGTGGGAAGCAGATCAAGGATTGTAATACTTCTCCTCATTCACAGAAAGGTAATCTGTGACATAATTTAACTCTTTGATTTCCGGTTCTCGCATGTCCTCGATGCGACTAAACTTCTTCAGTGTTCGTGTTGGTTTCCCACAAAGCAGCCAGCCCTACATTCTTCCCCAGTAACAGAGAAGTTACAGAGGCAGGTAGATTTACGGCTGTTATCCCAAAGTCAAGTCAATAAATGCTGTATCAGGCATAAGTAGTAGTATAAGTACCAGTATTAGTATCAGGATTAGTACTAGTAATAGTATTATATGACCAGCATTAGTACCAGCGGTAGTATTAGACCAGGTTCTGGTCCATATCAACATGACACACATGCATTTATTGAGGATTTGGACGGGTTCAACATCACTTGGAGATATAAAGCTGAGGGTCATCAGCATAGATGTGGTAGTTAACATTGTTGGTGGTTATAATCTGGTTTAGTGGGAGCATGTAGATGCTAATAGGAGGGGCCCCAGGATGGAGCCCTGGGGGACCCCACATGTGATTTCTGTGTTTTGTGATGAGAACTGGCTAATCGACACAAAGTAGTTCCTGTTCTTAAGGTAGGATTTGAACCAGTAGAGTTCTGTACCAGAGTCTGACCCAGCTCTATAGATGTTCTAGTAACTCATGATCAACAGTGTTAAACTCAGCTCTGAGGTCTAATAGAACCAGTACTGTGGTTTTACCACATCAGTATTTGTCTTTATCGAGGGCTGTCTCTGTACTGTGGTACCTACAGAAACCAGACTGATAAATATCAAAGAGGTTGTTAATTCAGTTGCCTTATCTTAACCAAATGCTTCAAGTATAACAATATTACATATTACACAGTCTGTTCTTGAAGACAAAAGTCACACTTTCCTGCAGCATGTTTCCCTGTTAAATAATTTATTATTAAACTCATATGAACAATTCCTAATCAAGATATAATCATTTCATCCTTTCTTTTTTGTTCTGTTTTCCTCATCATCATAACTTTCCTTTGAATGTTAGAAAGCCACCTAATAGTTATTTTCTTTCCTTGACCTTTTAAAGCTTCCTTTTTCTTTTATATTAGTTTTTTTATACTGACATGTCTGAACACACTGTTTTTATTGCAAACTGGTTTTATTTTTTATTGAATGTTGAAGGAGAAAATGAAGACCACCACATTATTGATGATGTCATCACATCAGTGGGACCCAATGACACAATCAATATACAATTAGCATAAAACGTCAACTAGCCACTTTCTGGGTCAAATTCAGCTACTTTCTGTCGGATTGCCAGATTGGAACAGCCATGACACGAGTCATCATACTGCTCAAAAAGCACAAATCAGGTCATCAAAAGAAGAACGAGAAGGAAGAACAAGAAAGAAAGCAGAGTGAGGGGTTGTAGGCAGAAAGACAACTAAACTACGGTTCAGCTAATGCTTGTAGAATATAACCAGTTTCAGGAACACACAGCAGGAGCAGCAGCGGTCTGGCTAATGCTGTGCTATACTATCATATACAGTGGGGATGGAAAGTTTGGGCCCCCCAGGTAAACATTTGTATTAATGTGCATAAAAAAGCCAAGGAAAGGCTCCTTGACATATTGTACACCCAGTCAGAATCTTATTCTCCTGAAATTATTGTAGCCTTAGATGCAGAAAAGGCCTTTGATCGGGGGGAATGGGGCTTCCTTTTCGACACCCTCTCAAGATTTGGTTTTGGACCCACTTTTATTTCCTGGATCAAATTACTTTACAGCGGTCCTTCAGCCTCGGTTCGAACAAATGAAGTACAATCAAGCTATATCCCTTTATACCGCGGAACGACACAGGGATGTCCGCTATCGCCGCTGCTCTTCGACTTAGTGATTGAACAACTGGCAATTTGTTTAAGACAGTTTTTACTCCGTCAAGGGGATAATCCGGGGTGATAAGTGTCACTGTATGCAGACGACATCCTCCTATACATTACCAACCCTGTAAAGTCCCTTCTGTCCATTCTGTCTATACTGGAAGAGTTTGGAAAACTCTCTGGTTACAAGGTCAATATGCAGAAAAGATAAGTTTTCCCTTTGAACCCCACCGCTGTTTATATTCCTGCCTCCATGTTCCCCTTTAAGATAGTAACATCCCATTTTAAATATCTTGGGGTTACTGTCCCTCGCTCTTTTTAGCCTTTATATAAAATCAATTTCTCTTCTTTAATTTACAAATTTAAAAAAGATTTGGACCGTTGGCGTACGTTACCATTATCATTGCCTGGCCGTATTAATTTGCTTAAAATGAAAGTAATTCCTAAATTCATATATCTTTTCCAGAATATTCCTGTATTTATTTCCAAAAAAAAGTTTAGTTCTCTTGATAGGATATTTTCCAATTTCATCTGGGATG
The DNA here is from genome assembly GCA_028564705.1 of Apricaphanius iberus. Classification (NCBI taxonomy): domain Eukaryota; kingdom Metazoa; phylum Chordata; class Actinopteri; order Cyprinodontiformes; family Aphaniidae; genus Apricaphanius; species Apricaphanius iberus. The sequence continues at coordinate 50,094 of JAPXFQ010001168.1, forward strand.
GCAGACAGCCTCGGATTGGTAACATCGGGGGGGGGGGGGAGTCCATGCCCAACCTCCTTTACTATTACTGGGCGAGTAATATTCAGAAAATTATTACACATGTCCAAAGCAATCCTTCTGAGCACGTGCCGGACTGGGTACAGATAGAAGCACACTCCTTAGTTACTTCCCCTTTGCCTCTGATAATTCCTACATCATACAGTAATCCAGTCATAGCTCATTCACTTAAAACAGTTTAGGAAGCGTTTTGGCCTGCAAAGAGCCTCCTTAATGGCACACATTGCATCAAACCATCTCTTTAAACCAGCCCAGATGGATCTGTCTTTTCGCGCATGGCACAGGAATGGAATACAAGTTGTTGAACATTTTTATATTGAAGGGGTTTTCGCATCATTCGCTCAGCTGGCAGGAAAATTTGTCTTACCCCAGTCACATCACTTCCACTATTTTCAGATTAGGGACTTGGCCCCAAAGAGTTACCACCCTTTCCCTGAGCTACCTCCAGAATCACCCCTGGACAGACTTTTAACCACAGAAACGAGCCTTAAAGGTGCCATCACAAGGATATATAGTACACTAACTAACATCAAGCCTCAGCCCACTGCAAACATTAGGACTCTCTGGGAGGAGGATATTGGTGCACCTCTCTCCAATCATGTGTGGGAGTCCGTTCTAAAGCAGGTACACTCATCCTCCACCGTGTTCACTGAATCAAGGCCAAACTGGCTAAGATCTACGCCAGCACTGACCCTACATGTGACCGGTGCCGACCTTAATACATATGGTTTGGACTTGCTCCACTCTTTGCACATTTTGGTTTGCAGTTTTTAAGTCCTTGAGTGAGGTTGGTTATTAATCCGTATCCTCCAATAGCTCTGTTTGGTGTACGACCTGGGGACTGTGTCTGGCCATCAAATACATACAATGTGGTTTCTTTCACTGCTTTACTTGCCCGTCGGCAAATACTGCTAAATTGGAAGAGCTCCAAACCCCCATCCCACAGCAGATGGACCAGGGACATTATGTTTCACCTTAAATTGGAAAAGATTCAATTTACCTTGAGAGGTAATGAGGATAAGTTTAAAATGGTCTGGATGCCTTTTCCGTCCTATTTTGATAACATGACTGATGAGACCACCTGGGATTAGTGGAGGATACCTTTGCATAGGTACGTTTTTTTTATTTTTTTTATTTTTCTGGTCTTCGTATCGTACTTTGTGTGTGTTAATGTTGTTAATACATACATTTACTAAATCTGTGATTTGTATGTGCATTATTACAAACGTCAATGAACAGATTTTTCAACAACAACAAAAAGCCAAGGAAAGATGGAAACGTCTCCAAAAGGCATTAAAATACAGATGAGACATTCTTATAATGTGTCAAAGAAGTTAGATTTTATTTTCATCATTTACACTTTCAAAATAACAGAAACAAAAAGTTTGGGCCCCATAGAGTTAATACCTTTTACTGCCCCCTGTGGACAGCTGAGACCTGACAGTGGCACGGATTTTTCACAATCATGGTTCGGAAAGACCAGGTGATGAAGAAGGCCCAGATTCATCTGACCTCGCCCCAACAATCAGCACCATAGGTTCTTCTAAGCAGTTATAGAACCCTGAAACTGACAATAGTTGACTCTCACAAAGCAGGAGAAGGTTAAAAGAAGACAGCAAAGCGTTTCCAGATGCTAATATCCTCTATTCAGAATGTAATTGAGAAATGTCAGTCATCAGGAAGAGTGGAAGTTAAAGCCAGATCTGGAAAACCAAGAAAAATATCCAACAGAACAGCTCACAGGATTGTGGGAAAAGTAAATCAAAACCCACGTTTGACTGCATAATCGCTCCAGAAAGATCTAGCAGACACTGGAGTTGTGCTACACTATTATACTTGGACAAAAATTGGTCTTCATGGAAGATTACGGAGAAGAAAATCTCTTCTACGTCCTCATCACAAAATCAGCGTCTGAACATAAAGACAAGCCTGATGCATTTTGGGATAAAGGTCTGTGGACTGATGATGTTAAAGTAGATTTAGTTGGCCGGAATAAGCAAAGGTACAGAATTTAATGAAAAGAACCTCTGTCCAACTGTTAAGCATGGTGGTGGATCAATCATGCTGTGGGGTTGTATCGCAGCCAGTGGCACAGGGAGCATTTCACCAGCTGAAGGAAAGATGGATTCTATTACATTTCAACAACTTTAGGATGGTAATTTGATGCCATCTGCAAAAAAAGCTAAAGTTGAAGAGAGGATGTTTTTTTTATAAATGGATAATGATCCTAAACACGCCTCAAAATCCACCATGGATTACATCAAGAGGCGTAAACTGAAGGTTTTGCCACGGCCTTCACAATTTACTGACCTCAACATAATAGAAGATCTATGGATAGACCTTAAAAGAGCAGTGCGTGACAGACGGAAGAATGGGGACGATCCCTCAAAGAAGAATTGCAAAAAGTTGTTATAAGCTGTGATAGTTGCTAAAAGGCGGCACTACAAGGTATTAACTCTGCGGGGAGCCAAAACCTTTGCAGATGCCATTATTTTGTTTTCTGTTATTTTGAAAGTGTAACTGATGAAAATAAAATCAAACTTTTTTGACACATTATAAGAGTGTCTCATCTGTAATTTAATGCCTTTTGGAGACGTTTCCATCTTTCCTTGGCTTCTTTATGCACATTAATACAAATGGGGGGCCCAAACTTTCCATTTTCTATCGTAGTACAACAGTAAATGTAATTTGAATGTGTGGGCTGTGGCTGATCAGCTGATTCATAGACATGAATATAGATAGCTAACACACGGCCTGTCGAGTTCTATTGGGCTTTGTTAGCCAACGGAATTAGCCTGCTAGTAGGGAAAACATTTGCTAACTAATAACCATCAGACAAATGGAGAGACACATGAGTTATGAGCAAAAGTCCATCCTATTTTAATATTTTGTGACCATCTCTAACTTTATTTTAGAAGTTAACACAATTACTAACTTGTTGATTAGTTCAGATAATGACAGCTGCCTTGAACTTAAAATGTAATAAAACCACATGTTCCATTTTATGTTATTTTATATTAAAAATGTCACTTTTTCATGTGCTTAATGGGACCCATTGACATGGAGCGTATACAGGGCCAAGAATTTGCCGCTACGCCCCAAAAACATGACACCAGTACCAGTATTAGTATTAGACCAGGTTCTGGTTCATATCAACATCCCAGTTTTCAGCTGAACATCCATAATGAGAACCTCCTGCTCCACCACTACGCTCCATGGTCTGGTTCAATGATCATTATTACTGCTGTTAATCAGAACGACCCAACAGAACCTGATGTTTGGTACCGTCTGGTGACTGTTTGACGTCTGATAATCAAAAATATATCTTCTTTCAGAACAACAACTAATTCTACTTCTGCTGCTCTTTAACTGGACTGGTACTGGCTGTACCTGTTTACCGCTAAAGAGCTGCCAGAGTTGGTTGTTCATTAATTACTGTCAGATTAAACTTTAATTATTTAATGCCAGCAGTCTACAGCCTCTTTTTTCCAACCTGACCCAAACAGAGAGATGATTGTTCAGCAGGAGGAATCTTTCCATCAGTCATGGATCCTGGTTAGAAGAAAGAGCGATCAGAGCAGATCCAGCAGAACCAGAAGCAGATAAGCTCTCCTCTCCTACCAGCATGCTGGACAGGTCAGCTAACCACCTGAACGGCGTTTGGTCTCTAAGCTGAAACTAGCAGATCATTAAGAAGCAAACATCCCCAGTCAGGCGGCTCGTTCTCTCTGTTCTCCACTGTTTTAGTCTCCATGTTGTCATTTATCTCTCTGTGGTTTTTGAATGTGGTTCTGATCAGTTTTCACACTCTGGTTCTGAAACTGTTTAGCAGTCTGACTGTTGACTGCTTCCCATTTCATCCTCATTATTAGGAACCTATGATCTGCTGAGCATCTCTGATTAAACCTGCACATTTGTCTCATGGTGCCCCAGTGTCTCAGAGTCGTAGTTTAACCCACCTCTCTGCAGCTTCTGTACTGTAACCCACTCAATACCCCATTGAGACAGTGTTTTACCCACGGCCAAAATCAGATAGACTAAAAGTTAACCTGACAAAAGCAAACAATGAAAATCTCATTAAAATAAATACGAATCAGACCAAATTAGATGTGTTTTACTAAACATAAGATCCCTCTCCTCAAAGACTTTATTAGTTAATGACTTTATATGTGATAATAAAATTGATCTATTTTGCCTATCAGAAACCTGGCTGCAGCAGGAGGATTATTTATAAATGAGTCAACTCCTACCAATTATCAACATTTTCACATTCCTAGGAGTTCTGGGCGAGGAGGAGGAGTTGCAACCATCTTTCATTCAGATTATTATTATCATTCAGTTATTACCTACAGCTCTTTAGAACATCTAATCCTTAGTTTTCCTCATCCAAGCGTCAAAACATTAAAACCACTTTTGTTTGTGGTTTTGTATCGTCCACCAGGCCCTTACTCTCAATTCTATGACCAGATCTCATATTTTTTATCTGATTTAGTTTTAATCACTGATCAGGTAATTATAATAGGGGATTTTAATATTCACATGGAAACTGAAAGTTATAGCTTAACTGCAGCCTTTAATATTATCTTTACTCAGAAAGTGAAGGGACCCACACACTCTGGTCGGCACACTTTAGACATTTTACTGACATACGGCATTGAGTGTGATGAACTAATAGTCCTCCCACATAACCCAGTCCTGGTCTGGTACCCTGCTGAGCTACAGCGCTCCCTGCTGGATCGAGAGCATAAATTCAGATGATGGTCCCAGTGACCAAACATCCTCCAAGTCCTGTTATCAACTTTTTACTTTCTATAATATAGAAAGTAACTTCCATCAGTTATTTTGTTCTTTCTGTGTCTCTTCTCTGTCTTCTCAGACCCCCAGACCTTCGTGGCAGATGACCGCTTGTACTGATCCAGGTTCTGGTTCTGCTGGAGGTTTCTTCTTGTTAAAGGGTTTTTTTCCCCTCTCCACTGTTGCTACATGCTTGCTAAGTATGAGGGATTGCTGAGAAGTGACCAACACAACGCAGACGATCATCTACTGTCGCTACATGTTGGTCCAGAATGACTGAATGCTTCCTGCCAATCTGCTGGGATTCCTTAAACAAAAAACTGTTAAACTGGTTGGAATGTCTGTATGGTTGATTTGAAATGACTTTTGTGTCCAAAGTTTTAGATATAGTCAAATCAAAAGAACTTGAGGGCCAAAAAATATATATCTTTACATACTCCACCATAAACAGAGTATGCAATAATTATCAGATTTGTTGTTGGATAGGGATGTGTAAATTGTTTTAGATGGAAAGCTTGAAAACGGTTTTGCAGGTTTGCCTTATAGGACTAAATTTAGCACATTTCTTGGTCTACATTAGAAAGAACTAGAACAAATTAAATCAAGACTTTGGTCACTATTTCTTTGAGCATGCTTGTATTACTTAGGTAAGTTTGATTAAAAGCAGATTTTGGGGCAGCAAAGTCTGATTTTGAGTAAAAATCAATGGACAGATTTGGTGTCCTTATAGGAAATAGCGAAAGCGTAAATATTTAAAGACAAATAATTGGTGTTGTCGCCATCTTCTATTGCAATAAGATTTTAATATGTCTACAGTAGTTTTGTACTAATTAAAAAGAAAGTTTTAGGAAGGTTTTTTTATTAAAGCTCCAAAAAACCAAACCAAACTAAAATCCAGTAAAGTTCGTCCAGAAACAGCAACGAAGCAGAAAACAGGAGCTGGACAGTTTCCTACAGCAGACAGCGGAGATGTGGGGGGGCTCTGTGGGGTCCAGGGCCCCTTATTCTCCACCAAAGTCTGCTGAGATGTTTCAGGACTAAATGTTGCGTCCTGGTTTCTACCTCCTGGACAAAGTGAGCCCAGTTCGGCTGACATGAGGCCCGCTTCCTTCCTGCTTGTCATTGCAGAGCAGCGGTTGGGTGAACCTGCAGCCGCGGCACAAAGCGGACTAAGTCCACCGGGCAGCCTCCAGAATCAGCAGAACCGACGGGTCTTACCTTCTTCTCGCGTCGCTTCGTCGCTGCTCCTCTCGGTCCCTTCGTTGCGTTTCTATCCGATCATGATTTGAAAGTTGAGAAATGAAGCAGGAGAGGATGTGGAGGGCTGAGAGCGGTCAGTTCCTCTATCCGCTGCGCTACGAGGAAGTAAAAGTTCGCTTAGATTATCGGCTCAGCATGACTCTGAGTCCGGAAGAGAGAACGCTATCTATGCAAACGAAGCGAGGCGCAGAACTGGGCTTTGACCCGCAGCCGAACAAAGCCTGGTCCAGTACTGAGGCCAGCATGAGAGGAGTAAAAACCAGGAGGATGAGTGGAACCAGAAGGTTCTGCTCTGTTGGGTTCAGCTCTAAACTCATCTTGGACCCTTCCAGAATCCTGACACGGTTCTGATCGCTTTGGATCCTTCTGATGAAACTAAAACCCATTTGCAACTTCTAAGTGAGTGACCAGAACCAGAACCGATCAGAACCTCATCCATCTTGACAGAAGCTCTGCTCCATCATGATGGTGCCACCTCCATGTGTTACAAATGATTCTGGTTCTGTTTGGTTCCTTTGGATAAGCAACTTTATTTGTATAACACAACTCGGTGCTTTAGAATAAGAATAAGAATGTGAAAATGAAAACAATCATCAAAATAAGACTTAAACATTTATTATCAACTAGCAATATAAAAAGAAAGCATAGACAATAAAACAAGGCAATTTAGCATTTGATCAAAATAATAGTATGAAAATTAAAAACAGGCAAAAAAGAAATCATGAGCAATTGAGTGAAAGTAATAATAGGATCAGTTACTCATTAGCAAGTTTAAATAGATACGTTTTTACTTTGGATTTTAAATAGTTCAGTGTCTCAGCAGCTTTGCATTCGTCCTGCAGTTTGTTCCAGATATGAGGAGCATAAAAACTGAAAGCTGCTTTGGACCAATATCTGCTGGGATTCCTTACATAGGAATCTTTTAACTTATTAGAATGTTTGGATAATTATACTGAAATTAGTTTTTTTTCTTTTAAATTGCCCCGAGATGATATCTGTTGGGAATTGTGACTATATGAATTAACTGAACTAGAATCAGACTTTACTACCTCTGGGTCAGACTTTCTGTACTTTCAGAGATCCATCTCTTCATAACTGCTTCTGTGGTTTTATCAGAAGGACATGAAGAAAAAGGAAAATCTGATACGTTTTAATCCATCTGCTCATAAAAACAGCGTTTATAGGAAATCTGAGGAGAAATTTGAGTCTGGTTGCTCTGAGAGCAACTGGACCAGAACCAGTTTCCATCCTGCTGCTGGTGTCAGTTGGAAGCAGACCATCACCTGCTGGACACCATAGACAATGTCTCTATAGATGGACAAAGTCTCTACAGTTAAAATCAAACTTTATTTATAAAGCATTTTTCATACAACCTTTCAAAGTGCTTTACAGAATAAAATGACGCAACATAACCCACGTTCCTGTTCCTTCCACTACAGAATAAAAAGCATGATCACAGTTATACCCTCCAGCTGGAAGCAGCTGCACAGCGTGCCGTGTGAGGCTCTCTCTGCTGGGACAAATTTACATCAGTAACTGCCATATTTGCATGATAGCAGGTGAAGAGAAGCAGCAAGACAACGCTGCCTTTCATGCCTGCCAGAGACAGATCCAAAGCAACTGACTCATCCTTTGTCCAGTCTCTAGAAGTATGTGTTAGCATCTATCATGAGGTCCAGGAACACGGAATGGGATCCAGTCCCGACCGGGCCGCCACTAGGTGGTTGAATACTTTATCCCAGAAAGTCAGCAGAGACTGAGTCAGACAGAGTGTAGGTGTGGTGCAGATGGAGATTTATTAAGGACTATAAAGGGTCCAATGGACAACATCATAGTCCCTACATCTAAGAAAACAACCCCATTTGGGCCCCAGGGGGCTATGATGAAGCCGTGGTGGGGCTATGATGGGGCTATGATGGGGCTATGATGCAGCTATGATGCAGCTATGATGCAGCTATGATGGGGCTATGATGCAGCTATGATGGAGCTATGATGGAGCTATACAGCATGATGCAGCTATAGCAAAAGGCTATGATGGAGCTATAATGGGGCTATGATGAAGCTATGATGGAGCTATAATGGGGCTATGATGCAGCTATGATGAAGCTATGATGGAGCTATAATGGGGCTATGATGAAGCTATGATGGAGCTATGATGGGGCTATGATGCAGCTATGATGGAGCTATGATGGAGCTATGATGGGGCTATGATGGAGCTATGATGGAGCTATGAAGGGGCTATGATGCAGCTATGATGCAGCTATAATGGGGCTATGATGAAGCTATGATGGGGCTATGATGAAGCTATGATGGAGCTATAATGGGGCTATGATGCAGCTATGATGGAGCTATGATGAAGCTATGAAGGGGCTATGATGCAGCTATGATGCAGCTATGATGGGGCTATGATGGAGCCGTGGTGGGGCTATGATGAAGCTATGATGCAGCTATGATGCAGCTATGATGCAGCTATAATGGGGCTATGATGAAGCTATGATGGAGCTATAATGGGGCTATGATGAAGCTATGATGGAGCTATAATGGGGCTATGATGCAGCTATGATGGAGCTATGATGGAGCTATAATGGGGCTATGATGAAGCTATGATGGAGCTATGATGGGGCTATGATGCAGCTATGATGGAGCTATGATGCAGCTATGATGGGGCTATGATGAAGCTATGATGAAGCTATATGCAGCATATGCTATGCACATAGAGAGATGGGCTATGATGCAGCTATAATGGGGCTATATGGGGATGATGCCACTATGATGAAAATGCTATGATGCAGCTATAATGGGGCTATGATGCAGCTATGATGGAGCTATGATGGGGCTATGATGCAGCTATAATGGGGCTATGATGGGGCTATGATGCAGCTATGATGCAGCTATAATGGGGCTATGATGCAGCTATGATGGGGCTATGATGGGGCTATGATGCAGCTATGATGGAGCTATGATGGAGCTATGATGGGGCTATGATGGGGCTATGATGCAGCTATGATGGAGCTATGATGCAGCTATGATGGAGCTATGATGGGGCTATGATGCAGCTATGATGGAGCTATGATGGGGCTATGATGCAGCTATGATGCAGCTATGATGCAGCTATGATGGAGCTATGATGCAGCTATGATGGAGCTATGATGGGGCTATGATGCAGCTATGATGCAGCTATGATGGGGCTATGATGAAGCTATGATGGAGCTATGATGGGGCTATGATGCAGCTATGATGGGGCTATGATGGAGCTATAATGGGGCTATGATGGAGCTATAATGGGGCTATGATGAAGCTATGATGGAGCTATGATGGGGCTATGATGCAGCTATGATGGAGCTATGATGGGGCTATGATGGAGCTATGATGGGGCTATGATGCAGCTATAATGGGGCTATGATGAAGCTATGATGGAGCTATGATGCAGCTATGATGGGGCTATGATGGAGCTATAATGGGGCTATGATGAAGCTATGATGGAGCTATGATGGGGCTATGATGGAGCTATGATGGGGCTATGATGGAGCTATAATGGGGCTATGATGCAGCTATGATGGAGCTATGATGGGGCTATGATGCAGCTATGATGGGGCTATGATGGAGCTATAATGGGGCTATGATAAGCTATGATGGAGCAACTATGATGGGGCTATGATGCAGGCCATGATGGAGCTAAAGATGGGACAATATGTGGCCTGATGAAGCCATGATGGGGCCATGATGGGACCATAATGGGGCCATGATGGGGCCATGATGGAGCCATGATGGGGCCATAATGAAGCTATGATTGCAATGGATGGGGCTATGATGGGGCTATGATGGGGCTATGATGAAGCTATGATGGAGCTATGATGGGGCTATGATGGAGCTATGATGGGGCTATGATGGAGCTATAATGGGGCTATGATGAAGCTATGATGGAGCTATGATGGGGCTATGATGGGGCTATGATGGAGCCATGATGAAGCTATGATGG
>JAPXFQ010001172.1:0-58939 GCA_028564705.1 Apricaphanius iberus
TCAGTAGCGAATTTATCCAATCAGTAGCCAATTTATCCAATCGGTAGCTAATTTATCCAATCAGTAGCTAATTTATCCAATCGGTAGCCAATTTATCCAATCGGTAGCCAATTTATCCAATCAGTAGCTAATTTATCCAATCAGAAGCTAATTTATCCAATCGGTAGCCAATTTATGCAATCAGAAGCTAATTTATCCAATCAGTACCTAATTTATCCAATCAGAAGCTAATTTATCCAATCGGTAGCCAATTTATCCAATCAGTAGATAAATTATCCAATCGGTAGCTAATTTATCCAATCAGAAGCTAATTTATCCAATCGGTAGCTAATTTATCCAATCAGTAGCCAATTTATCCAATCAGAAGCCAATTTATCCAATCAGTAGCGAATTTATCCAATCAGTAGCCAATTTATCCAATCAGTAGCTAATTTATCCAATCAGTAGCTAATTTATCCAATCGGTAGCCAATTTATCCAATCGGTAGCCAATTTATCCAATCAGTAGCTAATTTATCCAATCAGAAGCTAATTTATCCAATCGGTAGCCAATTTATCCAATCAGAAGCTAATTTATCCAATCAGTACCTAATTTATCCAATCAGAAGCTAATTTATCCAATCGGTAGCCAATTTATCCAATCAGTAGATAATTTATCCAATCGGTAGCTAATTTATCCAATCAATAGCCAATTTATCCAATCAGAAGCTAATTTATCCAATCGGTAGCTAATTTATCCAATCAGTAGCCAATTTATCCAATCAGAAGCTAATTTATCCAATCAGTAGCTAATTTATCCAATCAGTAGCTAATTTATCCAATCAGAAGCTAATTTATCCAATCGGTAGCTAATTTATCCAATCGGTAGCTAATTTATCCAATCGGTAGCCAATTTATCCAATCGGTAGCTAATTTATCCAATCTGTAGCTAATTTATCCAATCGGTAGCTAATTTATCCAATCGGTAGCTAATTTATCCAATCAGTAGCTAATTTATCCAATCAGTAGCTAATTTATCCAATCAGTAGCTAATTTATCCAATCAGAAGCTAATTTATCCAATCAGTAGCTAATTTATCCAATCAGTAGCTAATTTATCCAATCGGTAGCTAATTTATCCAATCGGTAGCCAATTTATCCAATCGGTAGCCAATTTATCCAATCGGTAGCTAATTTATCCAATCAGTAGCTAATGTATCCAATCAGTAGCTAATTTATCCAATCAGAAGCTAATTTATCCAATCAGCAGCTAATGTATCCAATCAGAAGCTAATTATCCAATCGGTAGCCAATTTATCCAATCGGTAGCTAATTTATCCAATCGGTAGCCAATTTATCCAATCGGTAGCCAATTTATCCAATCGGTAGCCATTTTCCAACAGTAATTTCCAATCGTACTAATTTATCCAATCAGAAGCTAATTTATCCAATCAGAAGCTAATTTATCCAATCATCGACAATTTATCCAATCGTACCTAATTTATCCAATCAGAAGCAATTTATCCAATCGTAGCTAATTTATCCAATCGTAGCTATTTATCCAATCGGTAGCCAATTTATCCAATCGTACAATTTATCAATCGAGCTAATTTATCCAATCAGTAGCTAATGTATCCAATCAGTAGCTAATTTATCCAATCAGAAGCTAATTTATCCAATCAGCAGCTAATGTATCCAATCAGAAGCTAATTATCCAATCGGTAGCCAATTTATCCAATCGGTAGCTAATTTATCCAATCGGTAGCTAATTTATCCAATCGGTAGCCAATTTATCCAATCGGTAGCCAATTTATCCAATCAGTAGCTAATTTATCCAATCAGTAGCTAATTTATCCAATCAGTAGCTAATTTATCCAATCAGAAGCTAATTTATCCAATCAGAAGCTAATTTATCCAATCAGAAGCTAATTTATCCAATCAGAAGCTAATTTATCCAATCAGAAGCTAATTTATCCAATCAGTAGCTAATTTATCCAATCAGAAGCTAATTTATCCAATCGGTAGCCAATTTATCCAATCAGTAGCTAATTTATCCAATCAGTAGCTAATTTATCCAATCAGAAGCTAATTTATCCAATCGGTAGCAATTTATCCAATCAGTAGATAATTTATCCAATCGGTAGCTAATTTATCCAATCAGTAGCCAATTTATCCAATCAGAAGCTAATTTATCCAATCGGTAGCTAATTAATCCAATCAGTAGCCAATTTATCCAATCAGAAGCTAATTTATCCAATCAGTAGCTAATTTATCCAATCAGTAGCTAATTTATCCAATCGGTACCTAATTTATTCAATAAGAAGCTAATTTATCCAATCGGTAGCTAATTTATCCAATCGGTAGCTAATTTATCCAATCGGTAGCCAATTTATCCAATCGGTAGCTAATTTATCCAATCAGTAGCTAATGTATCCAATCAGTAGCTAATTTATCCAATCAGAAGCTAATTTATCCAATCAGCAGCTAATGTATCCAATCAGAAGCTAATTTATCCAATCGGTAGCCAATTTATCCAATCAGTAGCTAATTTATCCAATCAGTAGCCAATTTATCCAATCAGAAGCTAATTTATCCAATCTGTAGCTAATTTATCCAATCAGTAGCTAATTTATCCAATCGGTAGCTAATTTATCCAATCAGTAGCTAATTTATCCAATCAGTACCTAATTTATCCAATCGGTACCTAATTTATCCAATCAGAAGCTAATTTATCCAATCTGTAGCTAATTTATCCAATCGGTAGCTAATTTATCCAATCGGTAGCTAATTTATCCAATCGTAGCAATACCAACAACAAACACAAACCAATATCCAATCAGAGCTAATGTATCCAATCAGAAGCTAATTATCCAATCGGTAGCCAATTTATCCAATCGGTAGCTAATTTATCCAATCGGTAGCCAATTTATCCAATCGGTAGCCAATTTATCCAATCGGTAGCTAATTTATCCAATCAGTAGCTAATGTATCCAATCAGTAGCTAATTTATCCAATCAGTAGCTAATTTATCCAATCAGAAGCTAATTTATCCAATCAGTAGCTAATTTATCCAATCAGAAGCTAATTTATCCAATCGAGCTAATTTCCATCTAACAATCAACTAATTTATCAATCAGAAGCTAATTTATCCAATCAGTAGCTAATTTATCCAATCAGAAGCTAATTTATCCAATCAGTAGCTAATTTATCCAATCAGAAGCTAATTTATCCAATCGGTAGCTAATTTATCCAATCGGTAGCTAATTTATCCAATCAGTAGCCAATTTATCCAATCAGAAGCTAATTTATCCAATCAGTAGCTAATTTATCCAATCAGTAGCTAATTTATCCAATCAGAAGCTAATTTATCCAATCAGTAGCTAATTTATCCAATCAGTAGCTAATTTATCCAATCGGTAGCTAATTTATCCAATCAGTAGCTAATTTATCCAATCGGTAGCTAATTTATCCAATCGGTAGCCAATTTATCCAATCGGTAGCTAATTTATCCAATCAGTACCTAATTTATCCAATCGGTACCTAATTTATCCAATCAAAAGCTAATTTATCCAATCAGTAGCTAATTTATCCAATCAGTAGCTATTTATCCAATCAGTAGCTAATTTATCCAATCGGTAGCTAATTTATCCAATCAGTAGCTAATTTATCCAATCAGTAGCTAATCTATCCAATCAGAAGCTAAATTATCCAATCGGTAGCTAATTTATCCAATCGGTAGCTAATTTAATCGGTAGCTAATTTATCCAATCAGAAGCTAATTTATCCAATCAGCAGCTAATGTATCCAATCAGAAGCTAATTATCCAATCGGTAGCCAATTTATCCAATCAGTAGCTAATTTATCCAATCGATAGCTAATTCATCCAATTAGAAGCTAATTCATCCAATCAGTACCTAATTTATCCAATCAGTACCTAATTTATCCAATCAATAGCTAATTCATCCAATTAGAAGCTAATTTATCCAATTAGAAGCTAATTTATCCAATCAGAAGCTAATTTACAAACCGCCTCCCCTCAGCTACACACAAACATTAGTTCTGTTATCCTGAAGTCGATCCGGTTCTTACTCGTCCTGGACGCAGTGGGCGGCGGTCAGCAGCCAGCGGTCGTTCAGCACCGATGCTCCACAGGTGTGTCCTTGTCCTTTGGCGTGGAGGCTCACCTGCCAAGGCCACTCCCCCTCCTTCGACGCCTTCCCACCAACGATCCGGGAGCTGCGGAACGGCGGACTGCCGCACTCTGCAGACGCATGTAGATCAGTACGTGTGTGTGTGTGTGGGTGGGTGTATGTGTCTGTCTGTGTGTGTGTTGAACCCACCACAGTCGGCTTCATCAGAACCGTCCTCACAGTCCTTCTTCCCGTCACACTCAGGGTTCAGTTTGCTGATGCAGTCGCCGCTGCTGCAGCGGTAGGTGTGGGCGGAGCATTGCAACCGCAGAGCTGCAGGACAACAGGGACAATAGGGACGTTAGGGACAATGTCAGCAATGAGAGCCAGAACTTGGTTCTCCTGCAGAAGAACATCCATCCCACTGAGGTCAGGACAGCAGCGCTGGACTTGGACAGAGATGGACCTAAGGACCTTCAGCAGATACTGCAGAGCAGCTCCACCAGGACTCTGACCCATCTCTGTCCAGCACCAAGACTGGTTCTGATGGGTTCTGAGACGTCCTAAGTGGAACATCAGGATCTATAGTTGTTGCTGACCTTTTTCACATCTGGACTCATCAGAACCGTCTCCGCAGTCGTCTTTGCGGTTACAGAGCAGCTGCTTGGAGATGCAGCGACCGTTCCTGCAGGAGAACTTGTCATCGGAGCATTTCACTGCAGAGGAGAAGAAACCTGACGAGCTCAGAACCAGAACCAGAACTTTATGAGCGGCAGAGGTCCCTTCAGGTTCACCAGAACTAAACTGAGACAGAGGAATGTAGTTCTGAGAACTCACCACAGCCTTCTTCATCAGAGTTATCGCCGCAGTCATCGTGTCCATCACACCTCCAGAACTTGGACTTACAGAAATTGTTCCTACATCTTATCTGCATCGCCTCGCAGTCTGAGACAGAAAAGTACAAGATCAGCTCCGCCTGCAGATTCACATCCAGACCAGTTTATAACGCATGGAACCCGTTTATAACACAAGAAACCGGTTTATAACGCATGGAACCGGTTTATAATGCATGGAACCGGTTTATAATGCATGGAACCGGTTTATAACGCATGAAACCGGTTTATAATGCATGGAACCGGTTTATAATGCATGGAACCGGTTTATAACGCATGGAACCGGTTTATAATGCATGGAACCGGTTTATAACGCATGGAACCGGTTTATAATGCACGGAACCGGTTTATAACGCATGGAACCGGTTTATAACGCATGGAACCGGTTTATAACACAAGAAACTGGTTTATAACACAAGAAACTGGTTTATAACACAAGAAACTGGTTTATAACACAAGAAACTGGTTTATAACACAACTGGTTTATAACGCATGGAACCGGTTTATAACGCATGGAACCGGTTTATAACGCATGGAACTGGTTTATAACGCATGGAACCTGTTTATAAAGCATGGAACCGGTTTATAACGCATGGAACCGGTTTATAACACAAGAAACCGGTTTATAACGCATGGAACCGGTTTATAATGCATGGAACCGGATTATAACGCATGGAACCGGTTTATAACGCATGGAACTGGTTTATAACGCATGGAACCGGTTTATAACGCATGGAACCGGTTTATAATGCACGGAACCGGTTTATAACGCATGGAACCGGTTTATAACACAAGAAACTGGTTTATAATGCATGGAACCGGTTTATAACGCATGGAACCGGTTTATAACGCATGGAACCGGTTTATAACGCATGGAACCTGTTTATAACGCATGGAACTGGTTTATAACGCATGGAACCTGTTTATAAAGCATGGAACCGGTTTATAACGCATGGAACCCGTTTATAACACAAGAAACCGGTTTATAACGCATGGAACCAGTTTATAACGCATGGAACCAGTTTATAACGCATGGAACCGGTTTATAACGCATGGAACTGGTTTATAACGCATGGAACCGGTTTATAATGCACGGAACCGGTTTATAACGCATGGAACCAGTTTATAATGCATGGAACCGGTTTATAACACAAGAAACTGGTTTATAACACAAGAAACTGGTTTATAACACAAGAAACTGGTTTATAACTCAAGAAACTCGCTTATAACGCATGGAACCGGTTTATAACGCATGGAACCCGTTTATAACACAAGAAACCGGTTTATAACGCATGGAACCGGTTTATAACGCATGGAACCCGTTTATAACACAAGAAACCGGTTTATAACGCATGGAACCGGTTTATAACACAAGAAACTGGTTTATAACGCATGGAACCGGTTTATAACGCATGGAACCGGTTTATAACGCATGGAACTGGTTTATAACGCATGTAACCGGTTTATAACACAAGAAACTGGTTTATAACACAAGAAACCGGATTATAACGCATGGAACCAGTTTATAACGCATGGAACCAGTTTATAACGCATGGAACCGGTTTATAACGCATGGAACTGGTTTATAACGCATGGAACCGGTTTATAATGCACGGAACCGGTTTATAACGCATGGAACCAGTTTATAATGCATGGAACCGGTTTATAACACAAGAAACTGGTTTATAACACAAGAAACTGGTTTATAACACAAGAAACTGGTTTATAACTCAAGAAACTGGTTTATAACTCAAGAAACTGGTTTATAACGCATGGAACCGGTTTATAACGCATGGAACCCGTTTATAACACAAGAAACCGGTTTATAACGCATGGAACCGGTTTATAATGCATGGAACCGGTTTATAACACAAGAAACTGCTTTATAACACAAGAAACCGGTTTATAACGCATGGAACCGGTTTATAACGCATGGAACCGGTTTATAACACAAGAAACTGGTTTATAACGCATGGAACCGGTTTATAACGCATGGAACCGGTTTATAACGCATGGAACCGGTTTATAACGCATGGAACCGGTTTATAACGCATGGAACCGGTTTATAACGCATGGAACCGGTTTATAACGCATGGAACCGGTTTATAACGCATGGAACCGGTTTATAACGCATGGAACCGGTTTATAACGCATGGAACTGGTTTATAACGCATGGAACCGGTTTATAATGCACGGAACCGGTTTATAACGCATGGAACCAGTTTATAATGCATGGAACCGGTTTATAACACAAGAAACTGGTTTATAACACAAGAAACTGGTTTATAACTCAAGAAACTGGTTTATAACGCATGGAACCGGTTTATAAAGCATGGAACCCGTTTATAACACAAGAAACTGGTTTATAACGCATGGAACCGGTTTATAACACAAGAAACTGGTTTATAACACAAGAAACTGGTTTATAACTCAAGAAACTGGTTTATAACGCATGGAACCGGTTTATAACGCATGGAACCCGTTTATAACACAAGAAACTGGTTTATAACGCATGGAACCGGTTTATAACACAAGAAACTGGTTTATAACACAAGAAACTGGTTTATAACACATGGAACCGGTTTATAACACAAGAAACTGGTTTATAACACATGGAACCGGTTTATGACACATGGAACCGGTTTATAACGCATGGAACCGGTTTATAACGCATGGAATCGGTTTATAACACAAGAAACTGGTTTATAACACATGGAACCGGTTTATAACACATAACGCATGGAACCGGTTCATAACGCATGGAACCGGTTTTTAACACAAGAAACCGGTTTATAACAACAGATTTGCAGACGTGTAGATGTTTGGACTTACTACAGTTGATCTCGTCGCTCTTGTCGCTGCAGTCGTTGAAGCCGTCACATTGCAGGGTCGTGTTGATGCACATGTTATCGCTGCACTTGAACTTCCCGGGACAAGCTGGACAACAACATCAGAACCTTAACATTAGCGGCTCTCTCTCTGGAAAACCTTGGAAACATCTGGACATGTGTCTTACGGTTGGTGGGGACGAAGGCTTCGTAGAAAGCGTTGAAGCCCTGGTAGACGTAGGACGAGTCCGATACGAAGCTGATGCTCATCCTGTTGCTCTGGCTGGTAAAAACTGTGGTTTCCAACTCACTGCCACACAACCTTCACAACAAAAATACAAGATCCAGTCAGATTCTGTCGTTGGTCCATGCAGAACATGCAGAACAGAGTTTTCTTACTTCTCGTTGTTAATCTCCACGTAGTCCTGGAGACATGATGTTCTGTCTTTCCCCACAGAAAACTTCTTGAACTGGACCTTCACAAACTTTTCTTTAGGAACCTGAAAGGAATGAGTCTGAAATATGATCCCAGAATTCCTGAATGCGCAGAAAGGTGAAACAATTGGAATGTGCCTGACTGAAAGGGTTCCAGGAGTAGGACTCCACCTGCTGGTTCCAAGCGGTTCCATTACAACTCTAACCAACCCAAACCACTGAACTCCAACTTAAATGGTCAACCTTTTCCAGCAGAACACTGGGATCATGTGGACTTACCTGGATGTCCCAAGAACATTGGGTTCTGGGAGGATAGTTAGCGGGGTAAAATGGCGATGAGAAGGAACCTTGTTCAGCGGTCAGCTGCCCTCCACATTCTGAACAGAAAAAGAATATCAAAGATCAGACCAGACCCAGAAGCTGCAGGTACCAACACCAGACCCAAGCAGAACCCCTGGAGATCTAACATGAGGAGAGCCGAACAGGAGGCAAAGAAACAATCTGCAGTTGTTGTTGCTGCTGCAGTTTCTGAGATGAACTGTAAAAACAAACCAGTTCATTGTAGCCTAGATGACTCTACAACTGATCAGGTTGCAATGTGTTAAACATGTAAGGATGTCTGATGAAGGTCTGATGGAGGGAAATCGGAGATCTAAATTGAGGTCTGATGAGGGTATATGTAGGTCCAGTGGAGGTCCAGTAGAACTCTAATGGAGGTCCAGTAGAAGTCTAATGAAGGTCCAGTAGAAGTCTAATGAAGGTCCAATAGAAGTCTAATGAAGGTCCAGTAGAAGTCTAATGGAGGCCGGTAGAAGTCTAATGAAGGTCCAATAGAAGTCTAATGGAGGTCCAGTAGAAGTCTAATGAAGGTCCAGTAGAAGTCTAATGAAGGTCCAATAGAAGTCTAATGAAGGTCCAGTAGAAGTCTAATGGAGGTCCAGTAGAAGTCTAATGAAGGTCCAGTAGAAGTCTAATGGAGGTCCGGTAAAAGTCTAATGAAGGTCCAGTAGAAGTCTAATGGAGGTCCAGTAGAAGTCTAATGAAGGTCCAGTAGAAGTCTAAAAGAGGTCCAGTAGAAGTCTAAAAGAGGTCCAGTAGAAGTCTAATGAAGGTCCGGTAGAAGTCTAATGAAGGTCCAGTAGAAGTCTAATGGAGGTCCAGTAGAATCTAATGAAGGTCCAGTAGAAGTCTAATGAAGGTCCAGTAGAAGTCTAATGAAGGTCCAATAGAAGTCTAATGAAGGTCCAGTAGAAGTCTAATGGAGGTCCAGTAGAAGTCTAATGAAGGTCCAGTAGAAGTCTAATGGAGGTCCGGTAGAAGTCTAAAAGAGGTCCAGTAGAAGTCTAAAAGAGGTCCAGTAGAAGTCTAATGAAGGTCCGGTAGAAGTCTAATGAAGGTCCGGTAGAAGTCTAATGAAGGTCCAGTAGAAGTCTAATGAAGGTCCAATAGAACTCTAATGAAGGTCCAATAGAAGTCTAATGAAGGTCCAGTAGAAGTCTAATGAAGGTCCAATAGAAGTCTAATGAAGGTCCAGTAGAAGTCTAATAGAGGTCCAGAAGAAGTCTAATGAAGGTCCAGTAGAAGTCTAATGGAGGTCCGGTAGAAGTCTAAAAGAGGTCCAGTAGAAGTCTAAAAGAGGTCCAGTAGAAGTCTAATGAAGGTCCGGTAGAAGTCTAATGAAGGTCCGGTAGAAGTCTAATGAAGGTCCAGTAGAAGTCTAATGAAGGTCCAATAGAACTCTAATGAAGGTCCAATAGAAGTCTAATGAAGGTCCAGTAGAAGTCTAATGAAGGTCCAATAGAAGTCTAATGAAGGTCCAGTAGAAGTCTAATAGAGGTCCAGAAGAAGTCTAATAGAGGTCCAGTAGAAGTCTAATGGAGGTCCAGTAGAAGTCTAATGGAGGTCCAGTAGAAGTCTAATGGAGGTCCAGTAGAAGTCTAATGAAGGTCCAGTAGAAGTCTAAAAGAGGTCCAGTAGAAGTCTAATGGAGGTCCAGTAGAAGTCTAATGAAGGTCCAGTAGAACTCTAATGAAGGTCCAGTAGAAGTCTAATGGAGGTCCAGTAGAAGTCTAATAGAGGTCCAGTAGAAGTCTAATGGAGGTCCAGAAGAAGTCTAATGGAGGTCCAGTAGAAGTCTAATGGAGGTCCAGTAGAAGTCTAATGAAGGTCCAGTAGAAGTCTAAGGAAGGTCCAGTAGAAGTCTAATGGAGGTCCAGTAGAAGACTAATGGAGGTCCAGTAGAAGTCTAAAAGAGGTCCAGTAGAAGTCTAATAGAGGTCCAGTAGAAGTCTAATGGAGGTCCAGTAGAAGTCTAATGGAGGTCCAGTAGAAGACTAATGGAGGTCCAGTAGAAGACTAATGGAGGTCCAGTAGAAGTCTAATGGAGGTCCAGTAGAAGTCTAATGAAGGTCCAGTAGAAGTCTAATGGAGGTCCAGTAGAAGACTAATGGAGGTCCAGTAGAAGTCTAATGAAGGTCCAGTAGAAGTCTAAGGAAGACCACCCCAGCTTACACAACAGTTGTAGCAAACCTTCTCCTCTGGAGTTCAGTGCGTCTCTGCTGTAAAATCTGAACTTGTGGCTAAAGGTCTCCAGGTTGTGATCCCAACCAGGTACGGTCTTTGACACTGTAACTGAATTTATCTGTTCGCTCTCATAAAGGAAGTAAGGAGGAGCTTAAGAATCATGAGGAGCTTTTTAGACTCTCATTGTGCGTTCAGACCGCAGAGTTTCTCAGCATCAAGCAACGCTCATTAAGCGACTAGTTCGATGCATAAACACAGAAGATCCATTTTTAATCTGAAGTTAGCAAAGCTCGTGGGCGGTACTTTCTCTGCTGGATGTTTTAAATACTAGCGGATCGTGGTTGGCTAGGCAGCGTTACTACAGTGAGACGCTCTGATTGGTTGCTGCGTCAACAGCGTTAGGACGCGCTGCTAGCATTATGAGCTTTGAAGCTTGAAACACAGGAAAAGCTTAAAAAGTTGATGGAGCCAAAGCTCACAAAGCGCCACAGAGACTGAGACGCTCCTCCAACCGTGAACTTGTAATCTAGACGCTGCTGACGCTGATAAATCCTGCGGTATGAACGCGGCATCAGTGTCAGCAGACAATCTACCAGAACAGATTTCTGCAGCTCAATGAGAAGAATGAAGGTCAAACGGGCAAAGAAAGGAGCAAGTCTTAAGAACTTCTTACTTCCATCATCTGCAGGAATCTGTGAGTAGAAGGCTCTGAATCCAGGGAAATTCTTCTCCTCACTGGTAACCAGCATCACGAGCATGACGTTCCCAGAAGATACGAAGGACAGGGAGCCGTGAGGGTATCCACACTGCCTGCAGGGAGAGACGGAGACAGGTGAGCTCAGACCTCAGGAACATCTTGATCTTATGGAGATCCGCATGAATGGACCAAGCCAGGTCAGTCTGGGACCTTCTGGGACCATCAGGGTCAACCGAAGATCTAATGGAGGAACTCTGAACATGTGAGAACGTTTTAGAACCAATCAGCTGGATAGAGGAACCGTGTGGAGCTGCTCCCTGTTAGAGGAAACTTCTCAGATCAAACCATCAGAACCAACAACTGCTCAGTGTTCTCCTCCTAAACAGAGCCACGCCCACCGGTGATGTCACGGCTCAGGTGAGGAAAGGAAAACCCGATCTGGACTTACTCTGTGAGAGCCTGGGGCTCGATGGGAACCAGAGAGTCGTAGATCTTGATGAAGTCCATCTGACAGTCGTCCTCCAGGTTCAGCGTGTGGAAGTCCAACCGGACCCGGTGACCCTGGTCGGCCCGGAGTTGCCACTTCTGGTACATGTTGGGCGGGTAGGGGGAGTCTGGGAACCCGGGAGATTGGATTTGGCCGTTCTTCTTGACGCGGATACTGATCGGCTTCATCTCTGGAAAACCAGTCAAGTTTGGATTAAAAGTTCTGCTCAGATCCGACTGGATCAGAACCTGACCCATTTCCTGCTTCATTAGAAACGCAAACAATGTTTCTCACCAGATATCTGGGTCCGGGTCAGCCGTGGGTCCAGAGCTGCCGAAACACATGGGAGAACGTTAAACAGAATAAAAACGGAGCAGTTCAGAACCAACAGACTGCAGCTCAGGTCCAGCAGCTCTTAGTGAGCAGAACCTGTTCAGCAGATAGATGGTGTGAGAAGGTCTTCAGAATGTTCTGATCCAGTAGGACGTCAGTGAGGAGACGAGACGACTCAAGTTGTCCTGATCAACTCTGATCCTGGATCTGGACTGAAATTCTAAGGATGTCAAAATCTCCACCGGGTCTCCAGAACCGGTCAGTGTGGCTGTAGGTGAGGATGGAAGGAGGACCTGGTTTGTTGCTTCTCAGTGATCTCTTTAGACTAGAGGAACATCAATAACATCTCCTGATTTCAGATTGTTCCTCCTGTTCTGGCCCAGCAGGGCCAGTTCTAACAGGGTTCTAACCGGTTCTGGAACCAGAAACTGAACTTTCTACTTGTTCATGACAGGAGCAGAAAAGAGAAGAAGAAGCAGCTCAGAGAGTTCTAGGAAGTTCTTCCTCTGGAAGTTCTGATGACATTTCTCTGAATGAAACATGGCTGATCCGGTTAGGTTCTGACGGGCTTCTGACCCAGAAACTGGGTCTGTTTCTGATAGGCCTCATTCCCGGAGCACAGGTCCGGTTCTGGGGGTCCATCCCATCTGAGAAACTTTTTCATTTTTCTGGGTTGAGATGTTGGACCTTCATGACCAGAACACATGCTTGGGTTCTAAGGTTCTGCTGAGCAGACCCTGGTTGGTTGTTGGAGCAGCTGAACGGGTCGGATCAGAACATATCTGGACTCTAAACTGGATCAGAACATTTCTGAGTGAATGTGACGGCTCAGACCTCCAGAGGAGACGCTCCCGACGCTCAAAGCGTTGCTGGGTTTCAGAACCATCCTCCCCTGCATGACCGGCTGACTTCCGGCCGGCGCCTCCAGAGCCAGAACGGCTCGGTTCAGCGAGGCCTCCTGGGGGGCGGGGAGGTCGAACTCGGACTCATAGTACGCCACCACGGTGTCGGGTCGGCCGTCTCCTTCACTGCAGCGGCACCACAGGAACACACGGTTAGCGGACACAGGCTGAGGAAACATCTCCCTCCACCAAGAGAACGTTCTGGAGCTCCTTTCCACTCATGGAGGATTTATCTCTACGCTTCGTCCTCCAGACTGGGAGGGTCATAATTATACATACAGCAGGACCAAATATCTCCACTCAATAAAGTCTGGGTAAACATCTGGACCAAAGGGTTCCTCCAGCCTGGACCTGGTTCTCAACCTGGTCCTAAACCTGGTTGTGGACCTGGCTCTGTTAGAACATCCTGACCAGGTCCAAGTTTCAACCATCTAGCAGCGTTTAGAGGTGGAGTTCTTCTTCATCTCTACAGCCTCTCTGTGCAGTATCGCCACCTGCTGGTGAAGCGTAGTCCTTCAGAGAGTCTTGTTGACTTCTGATCGCTTCCTTCAGAGAAATGTTTCCTCATTTTAATCTTTGGCTGAAGTGGAGCTTAAGTCCAGTCTCCAGTGAGGCAGGCCAGCGCGGATTCAGCCTCCAGAACATCTAAACCCCCATCAGATGTCATTTGTCTGAGGCTAAAATACTAAAAGTTACAACAATAAGCTCTGCAGCACTCTCACTGTTTGATTACGCAGGAATTTGTATTTTAAGCACAATCATTCAATTTAATTTGCAGTTTTCTTTTCAGCTGGTTTGGACTGATCAATATTTAAAATTAATAAAAAATCAATACTAGTTAATAGGTATTAAGTCGTGGGATGATTGCTAGATAGGGACCAAATTATTGTTTTTGATAATGATGGGATTGTTTGGATGACCTCTACTCCAGCCGCTGGTGGAGAAACCGTGATGACCATGATGACTGTGGTCACCACGGTGACCATGATGACCTTGGTGACCACAGTCATCATGGTCACCATGGTGAGTGGAGCTCCAGAGGAGGTGGTGTCTCTGATGGGACCAACCTGAAGGCCTGGACCGTGGAGCCTTTGAAGTATCGGGCCAGGACCGAGTCTGCAGAGTAGATCTGTTTGACCTGAAGAAGAAAAGGTCAGGGGACCGTGAGAACATCTCCCATGATGCTCTGGGGCCGCTGGTTCTCACCTGCTTGTTAACCAGATCAGCCAGGTTCCTGAAGCCAGGGCTGCTCGGGTCCTCGTATTCCTCCAGGAAGGGCCGGTCGCTGATCCCCATGGAGCCCACGTAGACCTTCTTCACCTGGACGGCGCGTCGCACTGCGGAGAAGGAGGAAACTTTAATCACACGCTGACACCAACACAGCAAAGACGAACAACAGAGACAAAAACACAACAGCCGCTGCAGCCATCAGAGGAGATAGGAAGCCGGGGCCTGGGTCAGGTTGTGTTAGCTTGGTTTGTTAGATAGGTTCTGTTAGCCAGGTTCTGTTAGCCAGGTTCTGTTAGACAGGTTCTGTTAGACAGGTTCTGTTAGCCAGGTTCTGTTAGACAGGTTCTGTTAGACAGGTTCTGTTAGCCACATCCTGTTAGCCAGATCCTGCTAGCCATGTTTTGTTAGCTTGGTTTTGTTAGCTAGGTTCTATTAGCCAGGTTCTGTTAGACAGGTTCTGTTAGCTTGGTTCTGTTAACTTGCTTTTTGTTAGCCAGGTTCTGTTAGCCAGGTTCTGTTAGCTTGGTTTTGTTAGCCAGGTTCTTTTACACTGGTTCTGTTAGCTTGGTTTTGTTAGCTTGTTTTTTTTAGCCTGGTTCTGTTACCCTGGTTCTGTTACCCTGGTTCTGTTAGCTTGGTTTTGTTAGCTAGGTTCTATTAGCTTGGTTCTGTTATCTTGGTTTTGTTAGCCAGGTCCTGTTAGCCTGGTTCTGTTAGCTTGGTTCTGTTATCTTGGTTTTGTTAGCCAGGTCCTGTAAGCCAGGTTATGTTGGCTTGGTTTTGTTAGCTAGGTTATATTAGCTTGGTTTGTTAGATAGGTTCTGTTAGCCAGGTTCTGTTAGTCAGGTTCTGTTAGTCAGGTTCTGTTAGTCAGGTTCTGTTAGTCAGGTTCTGTTAGCCAGGTTCTGTTAGCTTGGTTTGTTAGATAGGTTCTGTTAGCCAGGTTCTGTTAGACAGGTTCTGTTAGACAGGTTCTGTTAAACAGGTTCTGTTAGATAGATTCTGTTAGCCAGGTTCTGTTAGACAGGTTCTGTTAGACAGGTTCTGTTAGCCAGGTTCTGTTAGACAGGTTCTGTTAGATAGGTTCTGTTAGCCACATCCTGTTAGCCAGATCCTGCTAGCCATGTTCTGTTAGCTTGGTTTTGTTAGCTAGGTTCTATTAGCCAGGTTCTGTTAGACAGGTTCTGTTAGCTTGGTTCTGTTAACTTGCTTTTTGTTAGCCAGTTGCTGTTAGCTTGGTTCTGTTACTCAGGTGATGTTAGCCAAGTCCTTCAAAGCCCTTCAAAAACCAAAAATAAAATCATCATCGCAACTACACCCCCCTCCCAACCCATCAGCCACACACACACTAATCAGGTTCTGGACGGCAACCTTTGCAGAACCAGCTTCTGCAAGCAGAGTTCTGGTTCTGTGTCATCTTTTACGCTTTCCGGCCCAGACTGAGTAGGAATCATCAGAACCACCTGCTGTTAATGAGACCAGATGTTCTGGATCATTAGAACCGGCTGTTGAGACCCAGCTTAGGGGTTCTGGTGTTCTCAGGTTTCTGGGCCCACAGCACCACTCAGCCTCCACCGTACCCAGCAGTGGGTCAGCAGAACTCCTGAGGGTTGTCTGAGGCAGATCGGACAGAACCACATGGTTATTTCCCAGCATTCCTCACCAACAAGCTGTTTCCATGGAGATAGTCTGATGGTCCTCATGGTGACGTCTAGATGCAGCAGGTCTAGAACAGATTTCCTCCTCTCTGTGTGATGGAGGATAAGCTGGGGTTCTGCTGCAGCCCGGTTTGTGTTCTGACTGTAGATGTGGACCCATTTGGGTCAGAACCGGTCTGTTGTGAAGGTCCGTTTTAAGCAGAACCTGTTTGGATCTCACTGAGGACCAATCAGAGTGGAGAACCGGTAGTATCAGAACCTGATGAGAGCCAGAGAGGATCATGGGAAAGGTTCTGTCTGGATAAGGTTGGAACCAGGGAACCGGGTCCAGACTGTGGTTCCGCCCTGACAACTATAACAGGAGGAGCTGGGAGGCGTGTTTCCACGTTACGGAGCAGCAGAACCGGTCCTACGGGCCAACCCTCGCCGTCATCCAACCAGAACCTCCAGCTTACTCACTTCCTGTAGAGACAGAACCTTCACCCCCTGACCCGGACCCGTTCACACAGAGCAGAACTCACAGTGAAAGTGCCAGACCAGCAGTCCGGTGATCAGAGCCAAGGCGCCGGCAGCCATCAGCAGCCCCAGTCCGACCCAAAACCTCCTCCTGTGGCCCGGTTTCTTCTCCAGATTCCTCGTGTCAGACGCCGGCAGGAACTGCTCATGGGCGCCCCAGTCCTGTAGGAAGAGAGAATACAGCTCATTAATCTGAGACCGCTAAAGGTTCTACTCCTCTGGACCCGGTTCTGATCCCTCACCTCTGGTCCCCAACTAGGGAACAAAGCAGAACTGTGGAGAACTTATGGAGAAGTAGAGGAGGACTCAAAGGGAACCCTAAGGTGATCCTGGGGGAGAACTCAGAACTCAAGGTAAACTCAGGTAGAACTCAAATAAACCTCAAGGAGAACTCAGAGGAACATTAGAAGAACCTAAGAAGAATTTGAGGAGAAAAAGCAGATAGAACTTCAGCAGAACCCTGCAGAGAACTATGGAGAACGTATGGAGAAGTAGAAAAGAACCATCAGGAGAACCGGGGGAAAGATTTGGATGTTCACTCTATGTGGGACAGATCTATCCACCGTCTGGAAGGAGGAACAGAACATGTTCTAGATTTTTCTAGGTGCAGCTCTACGCTAGAACCAACCAGAACCTTCCTGGTGGTCCTGAGGTCCATCTGGAAGGTTCTGAAGGCTTTCTGTTCAGCCAGAGACAGAACCTTCCTACTGAACATGTTGTTCCGTATCGTTCCGTCAGGCAGAGACACATCGGTCCCGCCCAGCTGCTGACGCCGGGCCTAAGGCGGTTCCCCGACCCGACCTGTTAGACAGGAATGTGTTCCTGGTTCAGAATGACAGGTTAACGCCTCGTTTCACACCTTCCATCAGGTTCAGGACGTTCTGCAGAGACGGATCAGAACCTTCCACACAAAGGTTCTGTCTGGGTTCAGAAATATGACAGGAGTTCTCTGGTCTCGTTCTCTGACTGAACTGGTTCTGGAAACACCAGGAGATGGGCTCATGCTGAACAGAACCACACAGAACCCATCAGAACCTGTGGAGCTTCATCTAAGACACTCCACAGGTTCTCCTCCTCATCTAGACAGCAGCAGCTGATCCAGAACCAGGGAAGGTTGAGCCCATGGTCTCGGTTCTGAACTCCGTACTTTAGTTACTGAACAGTTCTGCTCTGGGCGGCGGCATGTACAATCTGTTGGCTGCATATTGACGTTGGTTCCTCTGTTTCCTATAGTTTTTTTGGGCCCGTTTTGGTTTTAGTTTGTGGTTCTGTGAAGCTGCAAGGCCATGTTATTTATAAAGCACACTGTCATCACAAGGTAATTCATGGTGTTACATGATTCAGTGGTAAAGAAACCAAACATATAATAGGAAGAACATTAAAACCAGAAATCATGAGAATAAAAGAAAATATTTAAAAAGGGTTTTTGCTGCAAAATTTGCACCTTTAAAGATAATTTAGTACATGTAACCATAGCAACCAGGTGGCAGGGAGCAGCTGACTAGCATCCCGAAAGCTGAAAAAACTGAAGCCATAAATCCCTGATGAGTTGAGAAGGAGGAGGCGTGGATGAAGAGGAGGAGTAAGTCCATCTCATCCATCGATCATAAGGAATGCAGTGTTAATGTGTTTCACTGAGACGTGGCTGCAGGATCATCTCCACAACAACGTCTCTCTGCCAGGATTCCTGACGGTACGAGCAGACGCAGATCTGAGGAGGAGCGGGAAAAGAAAAGGAGACGGAGCAGCGGTGTCTGTCAACAACTGACTGTGTTTACCAGGACATGTTACTGTGAAATGTCGTTTCTGCAGCTCAGGTCATCTTCATGGTGGCTGAATCACACACATGTGTTTGTCAAGTGATTTGGGATTTATTTGACTGTGAAAATTTGTAGTTAAAATACCTAAAAATCAGAAGTCACATGTATGACGTCCGGTGCTAACGCTAGCCGACGCTAGCTAGCATTAAAACCCTCCCAGAAACCTTGTAGAGCTTCTCCTCCATGCTGGCTCTCACTGACTGACTGTTTCTCCTCCAGCATAGCTACTACTTTCCACATGGTCACATTTATAGAGGTTTTCTCCAAGTTTAATGAATATTCCTTCATCCTGGAGGCTACGGCCATTTTTCTCCTTCTCCTTCTTCTTCAGATGTAATCTGATAAGTGTTTTTACACAAAACCTAAAATAACTTTTGCGGCCGGATGAAAATCAGCATTTTCCCTGCATCAAAATGTGTCTTTAAAATTCACGGACATCATATGTTTGATCCACTGCGAATTTCAAACGGGATTAGAAAATAACTTTTATCGCTCCTTTGACTGTCATTCACTTCGTGGGGACCCATGGACCAGAAGTTTTGTCCATATTAATTACTAAGAGAGTTCACCAGCGTTATTTTGGTAGCCGTTGATGACAATGCATGTGATGTCATCATTTCTGTTGTCGCTAAGCTATAGACCCAACAGACAAAATATATGGTACATCGTTTCCAACACCTCCACGATCAAACGAGACCTTGGATTTGTTTTATGCAAATGTAAAGGATTCATACATGTACAAACCAAGACGTCCTTTGGAAGAAAACCATAGAAAGTTTATTTTTAAAGCACCTTTAAAAAACGGAGTGGGAGCTGACCAAAGCGCTGTACAGAATGCAGCAAATTCAAGAATACAGGAAAAAGAAAATAGAAGAAATATACAAAGAAAAAACAAATAAAACAGCTAAAAGGCTGCGCAAAAAGATAAGCCCAGAAGAGAGTCGGGGGGATTAAAAGGCAGTGAATAAAAACTAATTTTCAGACGAGACTTAAAAGTGGTGAATAACAGGGGAGGTAAATGGTTCCACACTCACCACCAGATGATTTCACCACCAAGTGATAAAATCATGACATAACCAACAGCAAAGATGTCGACCTCTATGCGTTGCTTTTATTAATTCAAGTTCTGTTTTTCATCTTTCATTTGATTTATAAAATGGAGATGCCCGCTCATCGCCATTTCTGCTATTTCTCAAGAGAATCTCAAGACCCCAACTTTGGGAACCGCTTCCATAAAGGACAGATGTTGAGTAATCAAGCCGTGAGATAACGAATGCACGGATCAGAGACTCAAGGTGACTCTTTAAATTAGGCTTTAATTTAGGAAGACGTCTCAACTGGAAAAAAACAGGACATGACGGTTTGTTTGATTGATTTGATGGTCCATCTTCAGTCCGGAATCCAAGATTTCAGATGGAGAGTTTAAGACTGGGAGAAAGGAGAGATCACATTGGGAACAAGAGGTTGAATTAGAATTGAAAAGGATCATCCCCATCTAAGCATAATTTAAAAGAAGGAAATCAGATGAGAGGCAGCTTTTTATGTCAGAAAGACGCTCAATGAGAGGATGGGGTTTAAGCAAACATAGCTGGCAATCATCAGCATAGAGATGGCATCCAACGGCAGGACATGGAGTCAAAAAAAATCAGGGGGCCAAGAACAGAACCCTGTGGAACCCCAAAGATGAGACACAATCTGCTGTCATGACACTAAAGCTCCTCTCAGACAAATAGGAGCAGAACCGATCCAGGGCTGTCCCTGCAAAGCCTACCTGTTGGTTCAGGTGAGTCAACAAGATCATGTGGTTGACTACAAACGGTGCTGATGAACCACAAGCAAAAACACTGAGGCCAGAACCAGTATCAAGTAATACCTCATTAAAATCATGAAGGAGAGGCGACTCTGTGCCGTCTAACAAAAAAATGAATCAGATCACAATCTTTTCTTTCTCTGCTCAGAACATGAAGCACAGAGTGTGACACAGAGGACTGTGAGGAAGTGTTAACATGAAGCTGAAGAAGCCCTGCAGCGTTCACAGAGACCACAAAATGGACGACTCTTTACCAAACATATAGACAGGACATGAAGGCCATGACTGATGTGTGACCGTCTGTACAAACTTCTGTGTGGACAACATTACAGTAGCTACGTTTACATGTGCAAAATATCTTTAATCCAATCAAAGATCGGATTAGAATCTCACATCTATCCGATTAAAAAAGGTGTACTAAAAGTCTGAACAGCATAAATCATTTTGAAATGCGCAGAACTAAAACATGAGAAATGGCCGTAGAAGAAGAAATAGACTTCAGTTGTAAACAAACATGGTCTACGATGTTCTTCAGGGCTTTTAATGTCTTTTTTCTGGTCACGGTTTTACATCCACAAGACTTCATTCTTATGAACACAATAGATTTACAAACCGAATCATTTTATTTATTTAAAATGAAGTATCAGACGCCTACGCATTAACAGACATGAGCAGGAATGACCTACATTCGGAATAGGAGTTTACATGCACCACGATTGGATTAACTATCGGAATAAACCACCTCTCTCAATCAGAATGAAATTTTGATCCGAACAAATTTGATTGGGTCAAAATAATCTGAATGTTTACATGAATCATTTTTATTCCGATCAGGCTTTTAATCTGATTACTTGTGTCCATGTAAACGTAGCAAGTGAGACACTTCCCTAAAAACCCTGGCTCACCATTGACCTAAAGGAGTATACGGATCAACTTAAAGGGCTATATCATGCAAAATAAAGTTTTTAGAGTTTTCAACCATCTGGTAATGCAATTTTCTCTTAAAAATCAACCAGAGTGGTTTTTGGCTTAATCACGCATGTCTGAGTAATCTCTGAGCAGCTGCCCCTCCCTCTCCTAGAAAACGGCTGAGTGTTCAACTAGTGACATCACTGGTTGGGGCAGGAGGCGGGATTACGGAGAAACAAGGCGTCTTACTTCCCAGTCCAACAAGGAATCCAGGACACAAGTTAAATTTCATGACAAATTAATACTATATAACACCAGCGGTAACATTTGTTCATATATCTGTCTAACCCAGACTTTGAAAGCTGTGAAATAGCATGATATAATCCCATTAAAGGTTGGATATGGAACATGATCATGACATCTACTGTATCTAGTTTGTAGTTACAACAATAAAAAATTATTCCAGCTGTTCGGTTGTTAGGTTTGCTACTGTGACGCCCAGTGACCAACCTGAACTGTGTCCAGTGAGGAATGTATCCTAGAGGAGTTTAGCATAGTTAGCTAGTTAGTTAGCTTACCGATCCAGGAGGAAAGTCTCTGTTTCTGCGTGTGTTTGATGGTTTAGAAATGTTTTATGTGGGTCCATCTAGTGTAGGCTTCACCTAAAACTACTCTAGTTTCTGTTAGCTAGTTAGTTAAGTTAGCTAGTGAGTTAGCTTACCGATCCAGGAGGAAAGTCCGTTTCTGCGTGTGTTTGATGGTTTAGAAATGTTTTATGTGGGTCCATCTAGTGTAGACTTCACCTAAAACTACTCTAGTTTCTGTTAGCTAGCTAGTTAAGTTAGCTAGTGAGTTAGCTTACCGATCCAGGAGGAAAGTCCGTTTCTGCGTGTGTTTGATGGTTTAGAAATGTTTTATGTGGGTCCATCTAGTGTAGACTTCACCTAAAACTACTCTAGTTTCTGTTAGCTAGCTAGTTAAGTTAGCTAGTGAGTTAGCTTACCGATCCAGGAGGAAAGTCCGTTTCTGCGTGTGTTTGATGGTGTAGAAATGTTTTATGTGGGTCCATCTAGTGTAGGCTTCACCTAAAACTACTCTAGTTTCTGTTAGCTAGCTAGTTAAGTTAGCTAGTGAGTTAGCTTACCGATCCAGGAGGAAAGTCCGTTTCTGCGTGTGTTTGATGGTTTAGAAATGTTTTATGTGGGTCCATCTAGTGTAGACTTCACCTAAAACTACTCTAGTTTCTGTTAGCTAGCTAGTTAAGTTAGCTAGTGAGTTAGCTTACCGATCCAGGAGGAAAGTCCGTTTCTGCGTGTGTTTGATGGCGTAGAAATGTTTTATGTGGGTCCATCTAGTGTAGGCTCCACCTAAAACTACTCTAGTTTCTGTTAGCTAGCTAGTTAAGTTAGCTAGTGAGTTAGCTTACCGATCCAGGAGGAAAGTCCGTTTCTGCGTGTGTTTGATGCTATAGAAATGTTTTATGTGGGTCCATCTAGTGTAGGCTCCACCTAAAACTACTCTAGTTTGTGTTCTTCTGCGGTCTCTCCTCTCCCTAGACGAATTAGAAAATCTCTGGGGGTTTTAAGCAGCTGCTGGACTTGCTGACTCCACCATTCTTCCCAGTACCCGATTTAAATGTACATTTTATTATATTTGAATTAAAATCAAATTTTTTAAGGAGATGTTTTACTTTCAATCTGCTCCCCTCTAAACGTCCAGTGGATGTATTATTATTTTATGTAGATGTTTATGTGAGACTGGGTCAAACCAGCTGCTCAGTGAAGCGTCTACAGATCCTAACGGGTGGAGAACAGGTGTAGTAAAGGTAGGAGAACAGTAGGAGAACAGGTGGAAAACAGGTGGAGATGTGGTGGAGAACAGGTGTAGAAAGGTAGGAGAACATGTCCAGAATGGGTAGAGGGCTGGTGGAGTTGAGTGGTGCTCTAACTTGATCCTAACAGGAAGTGAGGAGAACGGGGAGCAGGAAGTGGTGACCCTATGACCCAGAAACAGGAGAACATCAGAACCTTTAGACCTTCAGGGTTCTGATGTTCTGGTGCTGGGACCACCTGAGATCAGAACCTGCTGAGGTTCGGATTAGTTTCATGACGTTCTAACGGAACCATAGGTGTTGGATGTTCTATGTCCAGCCTGGTTCCATATAAATGTGGACCAGTAGAACCAGTAGAACAGAAACATGTAAATATGTCACATATCAGAGCAGAATCATAAACTGGTTTTTATTCCAGAACCTCCAACAGAACCCACTAAGATCATCTGTTCTCGCTGGTTCTGGTCGGGTCCAATAATAAACAGGAAGAAGCAGCTTTTCGTTCAGCTGAAACTATGACGTCATGGAAGGTAACAGGTGTGGGACTCACCTTTGTGGGACTGAACCTCTGTCCAGAGTCCAGCGCATCCATGACCCCACGGGTTGGGTTCGGTTCGGTCGGTCCGGTTCGGTTCTTTGTTAATGCTCCGCTGCGTGTCGTCAGTTCTGCCGCTGACCCGGTTCCGCTCTCATGGTGGTGGCGGCGGCAGGTGTCACTGGTCCAGGTGAGCCCGGGAGGGGGAGGGGCTTCTAAACGAGCAGTTATCAGAACTTAGAGTTCTGGCTGAACGGAGCCGGTTCTGTTTGGATCTCAGAGCGGGAGCTGGGTTCGGAACCTGACGGTAACTAGGGACACTGAGGTCAGAGGGGGAGGAGTCTGCAGGAGGAGACACACCTGTTTTCCCAGCAGCCTCTTCGTCACACGAACACTCCAGCTGTTCTTCCTGCTTGGTTCTGAACCAGAACCGGGTCTCATCCAGAACTTCTTACTGAAGAAACGTTCAGAACCGGGTCAGAACCTGTCTTCTTCTCCATCAGGAGGCGGCCCGGACGGGATTGGAGTTTCTGACATCAACAACTTTATTTTATTATTTAGGACTTTATTACATCTTCTGTTTCCTTTTATTTATCAAAACTGCATGAAATATTCTCCATAAACACTGAAATATTATTTTAAACTAGTTCATGATGCCGCAGAAATAAGAGGATTTATTTAATAATTCTTTCTTTCTTGTATTTTATGTTTTAAACATGAATTCTGCTTTCAGTAAATGTTTCAGAATAAATGATGTTTGTGGACATAAAAATTAACTGATTATGTTGTGGAAAATGTTTGTCATAAACAGACCTGTCTTAATATTCCTCTCTGCATTAAATATCAGATTAATAATGTTTAATGTGGAGAAAACTGGTTGTGGTCTCTGAGATGATGAGAGCATAACAGACTGACTCCATGTTCATGAACGTTCCAATAATCTGAGTAATTATTATAAACAATCTGCTCCCATTTCCGCCACATCCGGTTCACATGTTGATGAAACCTTAAGATGCGAGGAAACGATCAAACCTGGGAACGTTTGCGAATCGATTCCTTACAAATCCAACTCAAACAATTTGCATAAACTTGATTTAATTCTCGGACACTTTGACTTTTTTTGCAGCTGAAATGGGAAAAGTCCAAACGGCTTCAGTCTGAAAGGGTTAATATAGTTTCCCCTGGTGAACTGAGCCCCACCCAGTGTTAGTGTTATATATATATATATATATATATATAATGTTTTAATAGCACTGATGCATTTTAATATCATCAGATATTAAATGGATATGGAACAGATTTGATCATGATAATCGATTCTATAAATATTAATCAACACCAGCTCTATTTAAAATCAATCAGAACTTCGTCCAATCAGAACCTTCCTTCCATCCAGAATGGGGTCATGCAGAAGGTCAAAGGTCAAACTTACAGTTATTATACGGATCATAAACCGACTAGACATGTATTATTATAAAACACTAATTGTACACATATATAAATATTAATCCTCCTTTTAGGTAATAAATATATTTTTGAATAAAAAAGTTTGGTCTCTGCTGTTTAAATGCAGATTGTGCTTCACACTCTGACCGCCAGATGGCAGCATTTCGTTAGGATTCCCTCAGTAAACAGGCTCTGTAGTATGTAGTGTGACCAGCAGGGGGCGCTGAAAGAAGTCCAGCAGACACCGTCTTCAGTTTCTGATGCTCTTTATTAGTGCATGGATTATATTATACACCTCTGTGCTTTAATGCAGTTTTCTCTTTCATCACTCTGTCCCTCAGAGACTGAACCCCATCATCATCATCGTCATCTAGCCGTCAGGTCAAAGGTCAAAGCTCCACAATAAACTGATCCTGGCGGCTGAAATAAAAGCCATGTTTTCTAATAAAAACTGTGATTCAGAACCAGAGAAATACTTCCATAAATTCATTAACATCCCAACAAATGCAACAAACAGGTTTAAAAAAATCTGATTTTAAAAAATTAATT
The DNA here is from genome assembly GCA_028564705.1 of Apricaphanius iberus. Lineage (NCBI taxonomy): Eukaryota > Metazoa > Chordata > Actinopteri > Cyprinodontiformes > Aphaniidae > Apricaphanius > Apricaphanius iberus. The sequence goes on from JAPXFQ010001172.1 coordinate 25,510, forward strand.
TGAAGAAATGTGGCATAAATTCATGTTTTTATTAAAATGTCGTAAATAATAATCCTGTTTTTATTTTCTTCTCATTTCTTGGTTTAATTTCCACTTTCAGTTATTTCTGTATAATTGCTAATATTTCGGTTAGCCTTGTCTTTTATGTGTCAGCTATCCGCTGTACCAGGCGTCCATCTTGGACAGGTCTCCCATCCTTCAGAGACGACGCACTGACCAGTTACCATGGTTACTGTAGCAGGATGCAGGAGGAATAACAGAGAACATCATTATTTACATCATATTTTATGTCACAATAGTTTATTTTGATTCTATTTTTAAGAATCTGAATGGAACGATTAATGATGGCAGTAAATTTCGTAGTAAAATTAAAAGTATAACTGGTAGCTGGAGGCTGTTTTCACCTTCTGGGTTCCAGCAGATCAACTAGATCTGGTAATGAAACAAGTTGTTTTAAAAGCTGGAAGCATTTCTGTTTCAAAAATTATAAACTATAATCTAACAATCTATCATGTCATCCCCTGTACTGTGATAGGTATTGTAGAACCAGAGTCATGCCAATAAACATCCCTGATATGTAAGCATGAGGAGAACATGCTGGGATTTGAACCTAGAACCTTCTAGCCACCCCCACATCTCAAACATTAATAAGACTAATAAAAAGGTTAAGTTTAGGCCTTGACTTTAAAACAGAACCTTCTGGAATTTAGATGTATTTCTTGGGATGAAAATAAACTCCTCAGGCCTGATTCATCAGAATTTAAATACGGAGCAAAAAACTGCAGAAGCAGCAGAAATATGATGTGAGATTAGCTTGTTCTTCATGATCTACCAATACCCAGTTTATACTTCTCCGTCTACGTCAGAATGGATCAATCCAGCATTATTATCCGTCGACACACGGCCTCTCCGTCACCTACGACAGGACGGACGGAGTAAAGCCCCATTTTTTAACTGCATGTCTGTGATTGGTCAGTTCAACAACAGCCAGATGTTGGGTGATCATGCATGGAGATATTTATTACACCAAGCGCTTCAGCTTAATGAGATCCTGTTACACCTTTTAATTAAAATGTCTGCAAACGTCACCGTGACACTAAATGTTCCTGCTCATCAGTGAAGCAGATTGTACGTTTTTCCTTACGTACGGATGGCAGCAAAAGCCGTGTCTCCAATTATTCATGGCCACAAAAGAGTCCAATATGATGATCAGAGCATTCTTTGTATTAGATCTGGTCCAGCTGTTTGCTGAGGGACGTTTTATTGTATTCGGTTTAATATGGAACCATTTTCTCTATAATTTCCAACAGGAACATCTCCTCTGTCGCAGGCTGAGTTATTTATTTTATTAGTTTCCCCTGAGCTGATAGAAACAAAAAGAAATGTTCATTATTAAATTATTTAATATGTTTAAAGACGTTAACGATTCCCACAGAAGTTCATCAAATTATTCGCCACATTTTTTTATATCTGCTCTGCAGCAGAAATATAACGGATACATGATGGGAGAATTAAGCAGAGAAACTCTGGTAGCTAAAAAAAATTGATGGTGAAATTAATTTGTATGAAATATTTTTTAATCTGTACATCCTGAATACATTTTTATTGCCCCGCTTATGTTTTCCCTCCATCTCTGTGTCACTGAAGTTCCTTTTTTGCTCTCTTGGTAATTATTTTCAGGATGAACATGAGGAATCAATGCATGTTACAGATGATGTGGTGTTACCAAATATGGTTAATTCTGGGCGGTTCTGTTTGTAGACGACTGAGGACGATGACCTGGGTACAAGTGGGATTTATCAACACGTGATTATATTTAAGAATGTTAAGAATGGCCATGAAATTAGACTGTTGTACAAACTGGCTGATGGAGACGTAGAAACGATTTTGAAGTGATTCATAACAGGCGCAAGGAGCAGCATTTATATGAGGACTTAATGTCTGCTGCTGTGTGCCATGAGCTGCTAGAGAGAGGAGGGGGGGGGGGTGGTGGATTCATGACGCTTCTTTGGCAAAATAAGGGGAAAAAACGACACAAATATGAAGTCTTTGGCTGTTACAGAAGAAATTACTGTTAGACTAGAATGCTGTGTATTATATTTAAGGTTTGGGATCTATAAACTTTTGTTGAATGCGGTGGCGTAAAGTTTAGACATGCCTATCAGTAGATGCTAAAACAGCCTGTTTGATGCATCCCATCGTATCTGGAACTTATGTACGTGTTCTAACCCCGATATTTCGTGTTTTCTGACAGAAACGGCCACATTACATATTCATCGTGATCAAGCGCTAAATGGATTAGCGTGCGTTTTGCTGTGGGTTAAACAGGCGCAGGCTTTTCTAACAAAGCGTGGATGAATCAGGCCAGATGGGCTTTTCTTCTGGTTCTGCAGACGTTGGAGGTTTGGAAGCGGCAGAAGCAAAAAACCTTCAGGAGGAGTTCAGTCTCTCTGTCCTCACACCGCTGCAGGAGAAAACAGCTACAATACCTACAACGGTATCCATGCATATTGGTGACTGCCGCTCGCTGCACACACACACACACACACACACACACATGCCTGAATGATTCTAAATCAGGAACTCATTGATACAATCTGCTTGATTTCTCCTCAGTGGAGGAAGGAAGGAAGGAAGGAAGGAAGGAAGGAAGGAAGGAAGGAAGGAACCAACATGGTCATGCAGAACAAGCGAGGATGACTGTTCTTGGTCTCAGGTCCGTTTCGATAAATGATGGCGGTGCTACTTCTACGGTACGAGGCTCATGCACGGAGGAAGCCGATGCCTCCCATCTAAACCTTTTCTTCTTCTTTTTTTTTTTTGGTCTTTATGCTCGGAGGGTCGGTCCAGAAGCTGCAGGGAGCGTCTATGATACAAAATATGTTACAGCAGACAGTCTGGTGTGTAGGTGGCGCTGCGCCGTCGGAGCTGAGGTCCCACGGCGTCCGTGACGTGCACCTTTGAGCCAATCAGACGGCGACATGGAGGCGTTTTCAACACGACAGGAAGTTATGCGGCAGAACATCAGGACACAAACAGGAAGAACACCTGGGTCAGAACCACGGTACCAGGCGGACCCGGACCAGCCGAGGACGAAGGTTCTGATCCAAACACAGAACCAGAACCCCAGATGCTACAGAGCAATGACCTCAGAGCAGCAACGGCTGCTGCCTATCAGCCTGGGAAGGGTCAAAGGTCATCTCCAGACCAGGCGGAGAAACTTTGCTCTCCAAGATGGATTCTTGTGAGATTTGGAGTTTTCCAAACTCAGGAGAATCCATCCGTAACGCTCCAATCCAAACCGTCTGACCTCTGACCCATATTTGAGCCGGCCAATCGTTTGTCAGCATTGTGCTTTGGGGCGGGAGTTCAGTCGTGACGATGGTATCAACTTCCCAGCTCAGAGAAACAAACATGGCCGCCGGTTGACCTCTCGGGTAGAGGCCAATACCAGGCGGGCGCTACCTGGCGCATCGTCCAATCAGTTCAGAGTATTCTACCACATGGCCCGCCCCCTTTCAGACGGTTTCTGCTGCAGAGATTCCAGATGGACGTGTGACGGCTGGACACGGGTCTGATGCCGGGTTACGAGAGAAGAACATCTCAGCAGGTTCAGGTCAGCGTTTCTGGGAGAAACCAAACAGAACCAGCTCACAGCAGCTGTTCAGCACGGTGGAGGAGGCGTGATGCTGGGGTAAGCTGTGAGTGGACCAGGACGCTGAAACAGACGCTGATAAATGAGGAAAAACAAGCTGAACTTTGCCTGTAAACCAACATGGATGATTCGTCTTAATCATCATTGTGCCAACCAGCATAACGTCATTTAATAAAATAATTCACTATGAGCCCTAAAGTCCAGAGTGGAGCAGGATTACTGAGTGAATATTATTCATATTAATATAATGAATAGCGTGTAGCCCAACATCAATCTGCTGGGAGTTTATTAACAGAAAACTTTTCACTCATTTATCAAGCAAAATTATGTGCCGCTCTAAAAATGAGTGGGTTGTTCCTTCATTTGTAGTTGATTTACTACGACTGCGTGAGGAATTCTCATCAGGCGCAAGCAGCAGTATTTAAATGGAGTTTGCGGCTGTTAATGCGAGCTGCACCGCGGCTATAGAGAGGATGAATAAAGCGTATGGATCCATGATGCGTCTTTGGTACTAAAATTAGGCTACAATGCTGTGAATTCTGTTTTTTGTTTGTCAGTAATAAATATAATTCATGCGCTGCTCTCTGCTGCATGAACACATCGTATTACAGGGTTAGACTGATTAAAACTGCAGCATGTCTGAATTTTGTTTTTAAAATATCATATATAATGCTAATTATCATTGCTGTATTGTATATGATTACTACATTTTATTAATGGATCCCAGGAAGGTAAACCACTAGGTGAGAAACTAATGAGGATCCACTAGGATCATGTGATCTCAGGTGGAGACGTGATGAGAGCTCAGTGAGTTATGATGCGTCTTTGGGGGAAAAATGGGTAAATATTTACATAACTATCAGCTTTATGCCCATTAGAGTGTTAATTACTACTAGTTTATATTGTGTGTGAATAACTGTTTTTGTTTGTTAATAATAAACTCATGTTGAATGTTGTAGCGCAAAATTAAGACGTGCTTTTCAGAAGTGCTAAACTAGCGGCACAAACATGTTTATGGTTAGTAAATCACACTGCGCCGGGAACTCCTACTTATTAGTTTGTTCTCCTCCTAATATTTTCCGTCTCCTTACAGAAACACACAGGTTTCATATTCATAAAGGGCAAAAGCCCTAAATGGATGGTGTGCGTCTGGCTGATGGTTTAACAGATGCTTTCTGCGCCTCAGTCTGTTTTTGTGAGGCTGTGCTGATTTGCTCAAACCGTTGATAAATCAGGCCTAATATGTATTAATGATTGAACTAAAAATAAATGTAAATAAAGGCTTTGAGAGGACATCTGTTGGGAATCAGCGCTATAGAATCAAACTAAAAACCTGCTCCATATGAAAGGATGCAATTATTAAACTGACAGGAATTAATCTGTTGTAAAATTGAGAGATTAGTGCAGAGAATTATGATTATTTCCAGAAGCAGATTCAGTATTGATGAAGTGATTTCTGTGCTGAGGAAGGAGCAGCTGGTAGGGTTAGGGTAACCCCACCCTCCTGTAGAAACACCTTCTATGCTCTAAAAGCCAATAAATACACAAAGGTCTCATTAATAGAATAGAAACAGAATGAAATAAAATATCTGGTTAAGTCGAATATGTTTCCGTATCTAATGCACTGAAGCTTTTTATGTTTTATTGGGACGCAGCAGGTGCAGCAGGTGAGTTCAGGTAAACCGGAGGAAGTGTGAAAGTGAGAGCAGCATCCACCCAGGGACATTATGTGGACGTGAACACGAGTTCTACTCCAACCAGGCTGGGTCATCAACAGAACCATGACCCAAACCCAGCAGCTGATCTGGAACAGAACGGTCTAGTCAAAGCCCAGACCTCAGCCTGAGCAGGAGCTTCATTCATGAGCCGACCCGGCTGACCCAGTTCTACAGTAATCTGGACCTCAGCTCTCAGAGCTCCCAAACAGAACCTGAACCTGGAAGAACATGAGGAGAAGCCATCAGAACCAGCTGGTTCTGTGTGGACCGTTTGGCAGAAAGGTGCACGTCAGCCGCTTCGTCCTAATATGGTCACTTCCTGTCACATGACAGACGGCGGTGTTGCTCCCTGCAGCGATCCTGACGATTCTGGCAGAGTTCTGTTCAGCTGTCGGCGCTGATGTTCTGCTCAGAGTAACGTTGCATATTGTAGAGAGTGAAAGTCTGGGTCCGGGTTGGACAAATCAGAGCTACAGCCAGACCAGAGCCGATCGGATCAGAACCGGCTTTCAGCGCTCCAAAGGTTCTGTTATAGGGTCGGATCAGCCCGGTTCAGCAGCAGCTTCAAGTTCTCTTTATGTTAATCCTGAGAGTTCTGACCCAGTTCTTCAGAACCAAACGTCCCAAAGTGAAAAACATGCAGCTAAAATCCTGAAGGTTCTGGATCCTGGGTTAGACTTAAGCCCACAACGTTCCCATCCCGGTCCAAATGAAACCGGGCTCAGCTTAGAACCCGACCCATCCAGTTATCCAAACCCAAAGAAACCAAAGCAGGCCGGTTCTGGGTGGTCCGGATCGATCCGGGTCGGGCTAAAACAAAATCAGTGTGGAAGTGTTGGAACTAAGGAATCCTCTGATTCCAGAACCTTCTCATGTTCTGCAGCTTCATGCTCATCCTGAACTTCCTGCAGCTCCAAGGATCCATCCGGGCGGTACCGGATCCAGGACCAGAGGGTCAGAGGGCGAGGGGGGCGGCGGTCAGGGGGAGCAGGGGTCAGAGGTTATAAGGAGGAGATCTTGATGGTTTCGTGGGTGTAGGCGGTGGCCCGGGTGTTCCGCAGGATGCCGGGGATGGGCGGCGCCGGCGACGGGGGCAGACTCTCATCCGGCGAGTTGGCGGGCGGAGTGGGGATGCTGATGATGGCGGCGGTGAAGTCCGGCTCGCCACAGTTCAGCTTCAGGTTGGCGGGCTGGGCGTTGAGGCTGGATCGACTGGAGGGGACAGAAACAGGAAGTCAGACTGCTTGGCTTCCTGCCACAGACCCAGAGGTTAGGCAGGACCCATAATCATCCACAGGGTCGAGGTCAGAGTTCAGGAGGCGTCCAGAACCTTGGTGCCCACCTGCTCCATCCATCAAAACCAGTCTGGATCTGTGTCTGGGACTGTGGTCCTGCTGGAACCTCCAGCTGCTGATTGAAGCTAGCGCTCCTTCTTCAGCACCACCAAGATGGCCGAAACTGGGACCCAGTTGGGTTTTCCAGCAGGACAATGAACCCAAACATGCATCAAACTGGTTTTACTGGGTGAAGCAGGATAACATGAAGGGACAACCTTCCCAAAGCTCCACCCTTCTTCCCAAGGACATGTGTGGACAGGTTGGGGACAGACCAACCAGTTTAAAGAGCTCCACCATGAGTACGGGTCAGAATGACGCCAAAGCCTCATTAATATCTACAGAAGAAATTATCCACATTTATGAAGAGATGGATGGAAATATTGGAGCCTTATTTGAAGAAAATCCACCCAAAATATCTAATAAATATCTGATAAAACTCCAATTAATATTTGATAAATTTCCAATTAATATCTGATAAAACTCCAATTAATATCTAATCAATCTCCAATAAATATCTAATAAATATCTAATAAATATCTGATAAATATCCAATTAATATTTGATAAATTTCCAATTAATATCTAATCAATCTACAATAAATATCTCATAAATCTCCAATAAATATCTAATAAATATCTAATAAATATCCAATAAATATCTGATAAATATGGTAAATGGTAAATGGACTGAATTTATGTAGCGCTTTTCTAGTCATGTTGACCACTCAAAGTGCTTTAATATCTGATACAACTCCAATGAATATCTGATAAATATCTGATAAATCGCCAATAAATACCTAATAAATATCTGTTAAATGTCTAATAAATATCTGATGAATCTCAAACGATTATCTAATAAATCTCCAATTAATATATAATAAATATTGGATAAATAAAACTGATAAATATTAAATACTTATCTGATAAATTTCCAATAAATATCTAATAAATGTCTGAAAAATCTCCAGTAAATATCTAATAAATATTTAATAAATCTCCAATAAATACCTAATAAATATCTATTAAATATCTATATTATAATACCTGATGAATATCCAATAAATATATCTAATAAATATCCACTAAATATACAATAAATATCTGATAAATCGTCAATAAATACCTAATAAATCTCCAATAAATCTCCAAAAAATACCTGATAAATATCTGATAAATCTCCAATACATATATAATAAATCTGTAATTAATATATAATAAATATTGGATAAATCCCTAAAATCAAATACATATCTGATAAATGTCCAATTAATATCTAATCAATATCTGATTAATATCTGATAAAAATCTAATCAATCTCCAATAAATATCTACTGACTAAATTTGAATAAATAAATAAATCCTATAGATATCTGTAAAAATCCAATAAATATCTATTCAATCTCCAATTAATACCCAATAAATATCTGAAAAATCTCCAATAAACATCTAGTAAATATTTGATAAATCTCCAAATAATATCTGATAAATATCTGATAATTCTCCTATACTTTTCCAATAAATCTCTGTCTTCTAAACATGATTGTGGCTCGTTTCTGACTTGCCTGTGTGTGTGTGTGTGTGTGTGTGTGTGTTGGTGATTTACGTCTGCGGCGGTAAGGCGGTGCTTTTAAACGGCAGGGTGTCCAGCTCCTGGACGCTGCCCCGGCTCACGGACACGGTGGAGTTGGCCAGGCGCATGGCGGCTCTCCTCCGGGGCCGACGCGGGCAGCAGCCTGTGGAGTTGTTCTGCGCCCCCTGCTGGCTGGACAAGGAGGTGCTGCGGCTGGTTCGGAAGCCCACGGACTCGGTCATGCAGATCTCGCTGTAGGTCATCTCGTCTGTGAACTCGTGGTTCTGTGAGGACGTGAGGAAGAGACATGAATGGACCTCTGACCTTCTGTCTTCTCTGGGTTCTACAGACGCTACCAGAACCTCACCGTGGTTTTCTCCAGACAGTGGAGCAGGTGGTGGTGTTGATGCTCAAACGCTGATCTGTTCTTCACACACAGAGCCGTGTTGTTGCTGTCCCGGTCCTGGAAGCACAGCACAAACCCATCAGAACCGGTTAAACCTTCAGCCATCATGCACTGGAACGATCACAGAATCAGAACCGGTTAAACCTTCAGCCATCATGCACTGGAACGATCACAGAAACATGGATGAAGTCCCAGAGGGAGCTAGAAGGTTCCTGCAGACCTCCTAACGACATGCTGTAGATCATAGACCCTGACTGGTTCTGCATCAGGATTGTACTTCCAGATGCTCCTAAAGCCAAAGCCATGCAGCAGGATCATGTTACATCAACTAACCAATCGCAAACCTTTCACTGCTGATTCATCCAATTATAAATAAGCTGCTTTTCATTTAAAATCTGCCTGTTTAGCAGATGAATATTTCTGTTAAACCACATGAACACCAGGCAGCAGCTTATCCCGCATGGCACACCTGTGGTGCATTCAAGGAACGTTCAAAATACACGGTGAGTTCCAAAACGCAGGACTTTTAAAACTTCCAACATAATACACTGAAGATAATAACATAAGGTATTAAATACTAAACATGCCCTACTTGTTTTTAATGGTATTTTATCATACAAAAGCTACTTTTTGGAGCTTTTAACCATTTTGTAATTTCCTGATATAAATCCAGAATGATTCTTGTCTTAATTAAGCATTTCTCAGTTAATCCTCCTGAATCCTGCTCTACGTGACTCATCATTCTTTCGTGTTTTACGTGAGCCTGGCTGTTAGAGGTGCAGGGCTTTATTAAACCTTCCTAAAGAGGAAATCCTTTACCTTTCCGGGATGGAGCGACTAACCAGCCGTGTCTGCCTGTCTGTGAGCGTCACTTCACCGATGGCTGCTTGGTGAACCTCTGCCAGCACCAAAGCTGATTGTCTGTGTGATTAACTCTTGTTACAGACGCAAAGCCACCATAAAACAGCTGATGGAGCGGCCAGAGCGTTAGCTACATGCTAATGTGTGTTAGCCATTTATCAAGCTGTCTCGCTTATATCAACTTAAAACTGCATTGTGAAGTAAACTTACTTAGATTTCTACTACTGCTAATGTTGCATTTGTGAATTATTCTTCAGTTTGAAGAAAAAGGATTTAGTTTGTGTGATTAAATGCTGTTTGTCTCCTCCATGCTAGCTAGCTAACTTCCTGCCTGACTGTTTTTAGGCTAATTGTGTGGAAGTGAGACGGTGTAGTTACTGTAACACTGTACAAATGAAATGGGCGGAGCCTACAGGGGGAGGCGGGGTTTTGGCCAAACCAAGCGTCTTACTTGGGGGTCAAAGAATAACTCTAGATTAAAAGTAATATTTGTGGATAAATAAATACTCCATAACACCAAAGGTAACAGTTTATCGTATATGTGTCCATCCCAAACTTTGAAAGGTTTAAAATAACATGATGTAGGAGTTTTAAAGTACTAGAGAAAAATCTTTCAATTAATGTCTTCTTCACATTTCTCAACAGATGTATTTGTTTTTAGACATTCTGCTTTAAAGGTCTCAGATATCCAGTTTAACCTGATATGTAATAAATATTTCTCTCATCAGTAAAATAATAGAACATGTTCCACAGTCTCTTCTAGAAGACATGAAGAAGCGTTTCTACAGATTTTCTGTTGATGCTGAGAGTTTTTATCCCTGGATCCAAACCAGCAGCTTCTTTAGCAGCAGCGCTACAAGCTAAAACCGTTAGCGCCCAGATTTCCTTCTCTCCTCTTCTTTCTCATCAAACAAATAAGTTTTCATCCTAGTTTCTCCCCTCTTATCCTCCTCTTCCTCACTCTCGTTAAGCCCTTTTTGAATCTGAAGGTGGATGTGGGCTCATGAGGAGATGTGAGGGTCAGAGGTCGCTCCGCCAGGCTTAAAGCTGAAATCTGGGAAACCTTTAATCCCCTTTAGCCTGAAGCAGCTAAAGCGGCCGATGAAGATAACGATGAACATCATCGGGTTTTAGAGCTGAGAGAACCTGATGAGTCTCCTGAAAGCAGGCGGTGGTGCAGATCATCATCATCATCATCATCATCATGTGTGTGTGTGTGTGTGTGTGTGAGTCTCACTCCCAGTGTGTGGTCCTCTTTGTACTGCAGGAAGGCGCTGGTTGTTCCTTTCTTCGCCATGCGGATCCGAGCCAGACGGACTTTCTGTGAACACAAACAGGAAAACATCAGCGCACACACACACACACACGCACACACACACACACACACACACCCGCACACACACTAACACACACACGTGTTGGGTTTCTATGTCTTGTGGGGACTTCTCATTGACATAATGTTTTCCGTAGCGCCTTACCCTAACCTTAACCATCAAAAATTAATGCCTAACCCTGACCCTTACCCCAACCTAACCATAACCTAAGTGTAACCCTGACACTAAAACCAAATTTTAAGCCTCAAAAATTGCTTCAAACTTGTGGGGACCGGGATTTTGGTCCCCACAAGGGAGGTCGGTCCCCACTTGGATAGTAAACTTCCAATTTTTGGTCCCCACAAAGATAGTAATACCAGGTCCACACACACACACACCTGTCCATACGTCTGACTTGGATTCATTATAATAACTGTATTTATGCACAAACGTTTCCTAACCCAAACCATTTTGGTTTTACGCCCAACTAGGCTGGACTGGGACCATCAGTGACCCTGGCAGCTAACCATAATCATATATAAAACATGCAGAGCATGCGGCATGCAGGAGGATATTTGCCAACACTATTTGGAGTTGTTAATTATGGGAGAACGACCACAGCGTCACAATTCCCGTCATAAAGTGTGTCAAAGAAATACTGTAAATATATCTTTTCTATGTTTTATGACATATGCTGTTTATAAAAAGGCTAAACAATTATGCTTTTAGTATGATCATGTATCCATGTGGAATTATGAGCTCCAAAAGTGGCATTAAAGCAAACAGAAAGCAGAGTTTCAGTCAGCTATACTAGATCAAGTTAATAAATTATTACATTCGTCTCAAAATATTGTCAATTCATTGTAAATATAAGACTTTAAAGGAGATGGTTTACAGTCAGAGCTGCATGTGTAGTTTATGAGCAGATGATAAGAGCTTCAACATATTAGATTCATTTCATAACAGAAATCAAGAAGACAAGAAGTCATATAAATTAAAATAGATTTTAAAAGTCCATTTTAAAATGAAATGAATCTTATTAAATATGAAAAGTTATCTGGATGGTCTAATTATCCTGTTAGTTTGGTGTGACTGAGTTATGAAGAGAGAATTGGAGATATTTTCCTCCTTTCTTCATGAATTTATTGACCGTCTTTAAACCAAACTGATGAGCACTGAACTCACAGAGCTGATCCAGACTGTCTGAATATCTGTCAGCCTGAAAGTAATGAAAGCCCAGGGGGGACTTGATCCCCATGAGAGTTATGCTCATTAAACCAACAGCTATCTTAGTAACTAATTATAATTTAAAGGCTTATATAGTAAAAAGACTCCACACTGTCACTAACTTCAGCGCCGTTCTGTGGAACAAAAATCACGACTCATTTCTTTAATTTTAGGCTGTTTGTGGTTAACTGTCATTAGCTGCTTATTTTAAACGTTAAACCTGAGCTATAGTCCAACAAACTGTTGGTTTTATTTCTTTTCCAGCCCTCTGTGTCAGTCTGGAAGTGGAAGCTGCTGAGGGTCGGTCCTGACCGAACCCGAAACACCATCCATCTAAAACCAAGCAGTACAGCTCATCAACACGGTCCTACAGAGAGGAACGTCCTCACTTTATGGGTCAGAACCAGGAGGATGGAAGGACTAAAGGGAAACTGGACCTCAGGGGAACCATCTGGACCTTTGATACAGACATGTTCCTCTGTAATAAAAACTACATTTTTGTACCATTTCTTATATAGGGTCCAATTTCTGGTTATTTTCCTTTCATTAAAAAATATATCTATTAGCAAAGCTGGAGTTATGTAAATGGCCTTCACAGTTTTATTATTAATCAATGTTTTATTTTACTAGCATGTTTTTGTGCTTTAAAAATGTCAAACTAATTTTAAAGATTATTTTGAGGAGAGAAATGTTTCTATGCCAGCATAAATATTTGGATGATCTGCAAAGATGAATTTATCCTTGTAGCGGGAAAAGTTGTTGGTTTTGTGGGCGACTTTTGGCTGCATGGTGGTACAACAGGTACAACATGGTACCTTTGAGGGTTCCACCCCAGTGACAAGACATTGGATCCATAAAAAGGACTATTATGTACTTTAATTAGTGAGTTTATGAAAAACCTAAAACAGTGAAAAATGCTAACTTACACAGAAACAATGCTGCCTCTTCGTGATTTTTGCCGTTAAGTTTTAGTTTCTGCTGGTTTTGTGAACAAAATAATAAATATCTGATTAAAAAATTTTTTTATCAGAACTTTTTTCTTTCTTTAACATAGAAAGTTCTTCTGGTTCAGTTCTTTTCCTCTTTCTGTGTCTCTTCTCTGTCTTCTCAGACCCCCAGAAGGTCGTGGCAGCTGAACGCTTGTACTGATCCAGGTTCGGGTTCTGATGGAGGTTTCTTCCTGTTAAAGGGGAGTTTTTCCTCTCCACTGTCGCTACATGCTTGCTCAGTATGAGGGATTGCTGAGGAATTGCTGTGTTTGGAGTCTGTATGATCCGGGTACAACCTCACATCCATGACTCAGCACAATCTGCTGGGATTCCTTACATAGAAAACTTTTAACTGGTTGGAATGTTTGGATAATTTTGTTAAAATAACTTTTCTTATAAAGCGCTATGTTATTAGACCTGTTGGGAATCAGCGCTATAGACATAAAAGTGAATTGAATGAGAGGATGCTACACGGCTGCTTTCTTTGGGCGGAGCTACATTCTGTCTGTGGGCGGGGCTACATCATCTGGGTGGGGCTACATGCATGAGGACAGTTACTAGATTCAGTCGGGATCCAAACCAGCTTTGCTCTGACCTGCTGGGCTCTCATCTTGTCGGCTCTCTGGTTCTGGTGGTAGATTCGGCTGAAGTTGGACACGATGACCGGCACCGGAAGGGCGATGACCAGAACCCCACTGAGGGAGCAGATGGAGCCGAAGATTTTCCCTGCGATCGTGTTTGGAACCATGTCTCCGTACCTGTGGAGAGAAACACCGGCTTCAATGTTCAGCACGGGTTACCTGGAAGAACCTGGAGGAACCTGGAAGAACCTGGAGGAACCTGGAAGAACCTGGAGGAACCTGGAAGAACCTGGAAGAACCTGGAGGAACCTGGAAGAACCTGGAGGAACCTGGAGGAACCTGGAAGAACCTGGAGGAACCTGGAAGAACCTGGAGGAACCTGGAGGAACCTGGAAGAACCTGGAAGAACCTGGAGGAACCTGGAAGAACCTGGAAGAACCTGGAGGAACCTGGAAGAACCTGGAGGAACCTGGAGGAACCTGGAAGAACCTGGAGGAACCTGGAAGAACCTGGAAGAACCTGGAGGAACCTGGAAGAACCTGGAGGAACCTGGAAGAACCTGGAGGAACCTGGAAGAACCTGGAAGAACCTGGAGGAACCTGGAAGAACCTGGAGGAACCTGGAAGAACCTGGAAGAACCTGGAAGAACCTGGAAGAACCTGGAGGAACCTGGAGGAACCTGGAAGAACCTGGAAGAACCTGATGGAGTAGGCTCACCTTTAGGGCCAATCTGTTTATTAATCCACTATCAAAAAGGCTTTTGTTGAGAAATCAGTCCTCTGTGACGTGATTTTTTTTGGGTCTAGGGGTCGGATGGATGGATGGATGGAAGGATGGAAGGATGGATGGATGGATGGATGGATGGATGGAAGGATGGATGGATGGATGGATGGATGGATGGATGGAAGGATGGATGGATGGATGGATGGATGGAAGGATGGAAGGATGGATGGATGGATGGATGGATGGATGGAAGGATGGATGGATGGATGGATGGATGGAAGGATGGAAGGATGGATGGATGGATGGATGGATGGATGGATGGATGGATGGATGGAAGGATGGAAGGATGGATGGAAGGATGGATGGATGGATGGATGGATGGATGGATGGAAGCAGGGAAAGCAGAACCCCCAATAAATACCAGCAGAGACTCAAAGACGAGTCAAACATGAGTGGATGAGTCAAAACAACACTTCAGTCATGTTTTTAATGAGAGAATAACATGTTATCAGGATGTTACGCATCAAAATGTCAGTTTTGCATAATATCCCAGCTTTAATTAATTAAAAGTATTTAGAAATGTGTACAGAAAGTGTTTCGTACCTGTGCAGTAAAAAAAGTGAACGTATTATTTCCTAAAGTTCAGCAGCAGCTTCCAGGTGAATAATCTGACTATCAGGAAGGAATTAAACTCCTGATCAGATATGAGGGTAATGAGGAGCAGCTCTCTGCTGGCTGGATTAGACCTTCACAGAGAAGCTCCCATCTTAATGCTCAGATTTCCTGATCATGGAGCTATTCCTGGAGGCAGCCTCATAATGAGCGGCTGCTTCCTGACTTTAATCCAGAATCTTCAGTGTGGACTACTTTGCCTCGCTTTGTGACCATCCTACTACATTTGTCATCCTGATGTCATTGCTGTAGATCCTGATGGTGTGGATCAGGGAATCAATGTCCCGTTGGCTCTTAGCATACAGCTCCATGTCATCCACATAGAGGAGGTGGCTGATCATAGCTCTGCTCTTGAGGCGGTATCCATAGCCAGTCTTGTTGGTTATTTGGCTTAGTGGGTTCAGACCTGTGCAGTGGGGACAGAGCATCACCTTGGTATAAGCCACATTTATTGGACATTTGTGTACGTGGCCATTGGCCTCAATGTTGATTCTACACAGCCTCATCAAGTTCGCAATGAATGCTCTGAAACTCCTGTTGATGTTGTAGAGCTTCAAGCATTCGTTGATCCATGTGTGGCATCGAGTCGTAGGCTTTCTTGTAATCAATCCAGGCAGTGCTGCTTCAGTTGTGCTGCCAGGCGCTCATGTAGTGCTGACTTTCTTTAGCCAGTAGGCATGGATCATATCAGTGTTGAGTGCTTCAGGCATGGACATCTGGCTGTACCTGTTCTGTATCGGTCGTTTCATTGCACCTTTCTGAGCCTCTGTGAACTTCTCTCTGAGCTTCCTTGATGTTAGCTTCCAGCCGTGTTCTCCATGGTGGCTATTGTTTTTCATGGTTGCTCTTATAGCCAAGCATCTCTAGGACAACGACTGTGGCTCAGGAGTTGGGTGTTTGCCTTGTAATCGGAAGTTTGCCGGTTCAAGCCCCGGCTCCGACGGTCTCAGTCGTTGTGTCCTTGGGCAAGGCACTTCACCCGTTGTCTACTGGTGGCAGCCTCAGTGCGGTCAGGGCAGCTGTGGCTAAATGTAGCTTAGCATCACCAGTGTGTTAATATGTGGATGACTGAGTGTAGTGTAAAGCGCTTTGGGGGACTGTAGGGACTGAGTAAAGCGCTATACAAATGTGACTGCTCATTGGTTTCAGTGATTGGTTTCAATGCTGCATTCACTGTTTCCAGGAGACTACCAGGAAAC
Organism: Apricaphanius iberus; assembly: GCA_028564705.1. Classification (NCBI taxonomy): domain Eukaryota; kingdom Metazoa; phylum Chordata; class Actinopteri; order Cyprinodontiformes; family Aphaniidae; genus Apricaphanius; species Apricaphanius iberus. Next base: position 41,760 of record JAPXFQ010001172.1, read on the forward strand.
CACTGAACCGAGGTAATCGGTGCCAGGGGTTTTCTCGCACTCATTCATGATGTCATCTTTCTGATCAGCTGCCTTGTTTAGCATTATTGTTTCATTCATTCCCAATCTCTGGTTGGTGAGTTGATATAACCTTTGATCTGATCTGCCGTCCAGCATTCGTGTTTTATCTCGTCAATCTCACCCTGCGGGGTCAAAATGCCCCAAAGAACGGTGAGCAACAATCCCAGAACCACACGGGTGGACATAGTGAACGACCTGCAGAGAGCTGGGACCAAAGTAACAAAGGCTACCATCAGTAACAGCGCCAGACGTGTCCCCCTGCTTAAATGGTAAATGGACTGAACTTATATAGCGCTTTTCTAGTCATACTGACCACTCAAAGCGCTTTACATTGAAGCCACATTCACCCATTCACACTCGCATTCATACACCGACACCCAACATGGTAGGACAATGTAGAATTTGGGGGTTAAGTGCCTTGCCCAGGGGCACATCGACATGTGACTGGAGGAAGCTGGAATCGAACCTACGACCCTCCGATTGCAAGCCAACTGAGCCACAGTCGCCCACTGTCCAGGCCCGTCTGAAGTTTGTTAGAGAGCATCCTGATGATCCAGGAGAGGATTGGGAGAACGTCATACGCTCAGATGGAACCAAAGCAGCATAGCTACTGTGAAGCACGGGGGTGGAAGCATCATGCTGTGGGACCAGGATGAATGAATGGGGCCATGTATGGTGGCATCAGAGAGAGCGTTGAAGATGAAACATGGCTGGGTCTTTCAGCATGACCATGATCCCAAACACATCGCCATGGTAACCAAGGAGGAGGGGCTTCCTAAGAAGCCTTTCCAGGTCCCTGATTGGCCGAGCCAGTCTGCAGATCTCAGCCCCATAGAAAGTCCCAAAACATGGAGGAATGGGCCAAAATAGCAGCAACAGTGGAAACCTGCTGGAGACCTACAGGTGACCTTTGACCTCTGGGACTGATAACAAAGTATGGAGATAAAACACTGATTTTCTATCATAATTTGTAACTAAAAATCAGACGAGGTGATTTTCTGGATTTATTTCTCATTTTGTCTCATATCTGAGGTATAAACATGATAACAATCACAGAACTTAACTTAACCAGTTGGTCGGTTATTGAATTTCTTTTTGCTCCACTGGAAAACGAGTCGTTGCGATAATCAATAATCAGAAATTTACAAACACCTCCACTGTGAGTGAACTGTCAACTCTCCACCACCAGAGGTCAGTAGAGCGCTGCTTTTTCCTGATGGCCGTTTAGAAAGGAGGAAGTTGTGGCTGTAATTAAAGTGGTTTAGATGTTTTAGAGAGGATGTGTGTGTGCAGCTGCTAATGTTTAATAATGGATGGCAGCATCAGAAGCTTGTAGCTGGTTACTGCAGGGATGCATTAGGAAGCTTAGATTGTCTTTCTCTTCTCATTCTCTCCCAGGCGGAGAGGAGGAGGAAAGAGGAGATGTTTCCGTAAAGATCAGATCTGTGTGTAAATCTGGAGATCAGCTGAAGGAGACGTTCCTATTATTGATCCCTGCAGCAGATCTTCATTTCATCCAGGAACAACGTCAAGACTTTCCTTCTTATGAAAGGACACATTCAGGAGATGAATGTTCTGGTTCTGCTGCAGGTTGGTCTGTTAACCCACAACCCAGAGCGTTAAACAGAAGCAGGGGACACGAGCCTCTGAGCAAGGCGTTAAGCTGCTGCTGCACAGCTGGGATCCAGGGGGCGTCCAAAGGAGTCAGGAGGTGTTGGGAGAAACTATCATGGGTGGTGAATACTTCCAGAATGAGACAGAATGAAAAACGGAGCTTGACAGACGAGGAGAAAGCCGCGCCCTGATTGGACGAGATAGGAATCGATTAGTGCTGAGTCAGACTGATGGGGATCTCCACCTGGAATATGGAAACCAGCCAATCACAATCTAATATAGAGACAGAGAGCCAATGGAAATGAGTTTATAGAGGAGAGCAGAAAGGTCGGCGTCTGTCAGCCATCAGAGACGGACTGGAAAGGAGGGAAACACACTTTCTTCCTGATAGGAGTTAAAGGTTCAAAACCGAACCAGCAGCTGGTTCTCCCTGGATCACAGAGCTGGAGGAAACATCTCACTACATCCAACCATGCGGTTAGCTTCTGCTTCCTGTTAGATGAGAGGTGTGGGGTCAAAGGTCACCTGGCTGGCCTGAGCAGAACCTGCTGACGCTGCGTTCTGCTACTGCTTCTCTAAACTTCAGGAACTTCAGGAACTTCAGGTCAGGAGAAACGGTATCGACCCGCTGGATCTGCAGCTCAGTATGTCTTTTTCTATTCTGGGTTACAGGGAGCTGCTACAAGCCTTTGCTACCCCCTCCTCCTCCTGTTTCTCCTCCTCCTCCTCCTCTGCTGTAATCTGCAGCCATGTTCGGTTGATGGAGTAACCATAAAAGTTGCAGGAGGAACAATGGTTTTTCCATGTTTTTCCTCCACCGATGCTCCTCCTCCGTTCTCTCCATGACAACCATCAGACTCTATCTCCATGGCAACAGCTTGTTGGTAAAGCATGCTGGGAAAGAACCATGTGGACAGAGAGCTTTGATCCGATCCAGGGGTTCTGCTGAGGAACTGAGCCCCAGACTCACTGCTCCAATTCACTCAGTTCATTTCTATAGCGCTGATTCCCAACAGATCTAATAACATAGCGCTTTGTAAGAAAATATATTTTAATACAATTATCCAAACATTCCAACCAGTTAAAAGTTTTCTCTGTAAGGAATCCCAGCCGATTGTGCTGAGTCATGGATGTGAGGTTGTAACCGGATCATGCAGACTCCAACCACAGCAATTCCTCAGCAATCCCTCATACTGAGCAAGCATGTAGCGACAGTGGAGAGGAAAAACTCCCCTTTAACAGGAAGAAACCTCCAGCAGAACCAGAACCAGAACCTGGATCAGTACAAGCGGTCATCTGCTAAGACAGTGGATGTTTCTCAAAGCCCAGGATCCTCGCCTTGAAGCCTTGGCTCCGCCCCCGTTACCTAGGAGATACATCATCATGGACCAACAAGGCGTGTTCCAATGTTCACGTCCTCCGATTGTTAGCCGTTTAGCTAACTAACCAAGGATACATCAGAGGTGCCTTCATGCCTTCTCTCTGTCAAATATTTCCCAGAATGCAGTGCGGTAGGAGCGGGTAAATTTCTATTTTAAATGTAAGTTAACTAATTTTAACCATTGGGCTTATATCTAAAATGTTAGTTTTATTTTATATTAATATTTCTTAGATCCAAAGCAGTTATACATGGTTGGTTAGTAGGTTAGTAGTTGCAGCTTTGATGGCTACCAGGTTCTAACTCACTTACACATTTGATTTAACCGACATTTACACAGTTATAAAAAGTAAAACGCTGGTTATACATTTCTAGTTCCATGGCTGAAGTAACGTTATTACGATATTATGCTGCTACGATGGGCGGGACGTAAACAGGAAACGTAAACCAGCAGCCGCGGTCATATCACATAAATCTGTTTTCTTTGACCAAGGAAGGACTGTGTCCTCGTAAGCAAGGAGCCTCGCCTAACGAGGCGTTGACTGGGTAGGGAAGGCGCCTTGACATTATGAAACGCCCAGAGAAGAGATACAGAAAGAAGAAAAGAACTGAACCAGGAGTACTTTCTATGTTAAAGAAAGTAAACAGTTGATAACAGGAAGTGGAGGATGTTTGATCTCTGGGAGCATCATCTGAATCGATGCTCCCCATCCAGCAGGGGGCGTTGTAGCTGAGCAGGGTACCAGACCATGTGGAGCTTCTATGGGGAGAAAAATACTGAGAGAAAACTGGGTTAACAATCACAATAACAGCAGAAAAAATATATCTGTAGAGTAGTAGGAGAGAAAAGTAGAAGAGAGAGGAAAAGTGGTCCGTCTGTCCTCCAACAGTCTAAACCTATAGCAGCATAACTACAAAAATATCTCAGGATAACCTAAGCCATTCTAACTATAAGCTTTATCAAACAGGAAGGTTTTAAGCCTAGTCTTAAAAACAGACAGAGTATCTGCCTCATGGACTAAAACTGGGAGCTGGTTCTACAGGAGAGGAGCCTGATAACTAAAAGATCTGCCTCCTATTCTACTTTTAGAAATCCTAGGAACTACCAGTAGATGATGGCTCCATGGAAACACCAGAAACCTGAATCTGGGTCTCATCAGCTGGTTGTACTGTATCTGTAAACTCCTTGTATGCGTCATACTTGGCCAGACGAGGTTCCATGAAGGACAATTCATCTTTAAATCTCCCTTTGCAGAACTTATCTGCATGTCAGTGAACAGAACAGAACCGGGCTGTAATCGGACCCGTTAGTAAACAGCTGAGGCTGACTGGTGAGCTGGGAGACGCTTAACGAGACGTCTCCGAGGAGATCTGAACGTCTCTGCAGCTTTAAATAACAACATGTCTGAAAATAGCCTTTTCTTTATCATTCCCTCTTATCTCTGTTTAAAAGCTGCTGTTTTCCTCTCGCTCCTCTCCTCCTGGTTCTTCTGAAACGCTTCTGAACCTACGGATCGGATCACAGGCTCTGTTCAAGGCGTCATTCCATCTACTGGAGCCTTTCTGCTTCAGACTGGAGAGGCTTTCGTCCCGCTTAGGTGCAGTAATGAAGGACTGCTGCTTGGTTCAGGACGGCTGCTCTCTACATCTGGAGAAGCTTTTCTACAAGTTTGATGCACTTTGGTAAAACAAATCAAATCAAATCAAATCAAACTTTATTTATAAAGCGCTTTTCAAACAAAGAAAGTTACTCAAAGTGCTTTACAGATTTAAAATAACCCCACAACCCCCCCCTTCAAAAATAAAATCATCAGTGCAAATACAACCCCCTCCCAACCCAACCCATCAGCCATACTCACTCACACACACACTTAGAAGCTACAAAAAGCGGGCTGAGTACAGATGAGCCAGGAAATGCCATCATGGAGCCATCTGCATCAGCAGCAGCAGATCAACAGCAGCAGCCAAGGCTCCCACCCAGGGCGCCCAGAGGAGGGAGGGCTGGTACCCCCACCTCCACCCAAGCGCTACCTGGGGGGCACCCAGGCAGCCACAGCCGACCACCGCCCCCGATGCAGGGGGCTCCCCAGAGAGGAAACACTGGCAAGAAAGATTAAAATACATTAAAATATAAAGTTAATAAAATATAATTTCAATTCAATTCAATTCAGTTTATTTATATAGCGCCATTTCACAACAGATGTCATCTCAAGGCACTTTACAAAAAGAGTTATTACAATACAATGTTTAGTGTAGAAATTACAGAACCACAGAAGATTGCGTCGTGGAATTCTCAGCAATCCCTCATACTGAGCAAGCATGCAGCGACAGTGGGAAGGAAAAACTCCCTTTTAACAGGAAGAAACCTCCGGCAGAACCAGGCTCAGCACAAGCGGTTATCTGCCGCGACCGTCTGTGGCTTGGAGAATACATAACAGAGACACAGAAAGAGCATAGAACTGATGCAGAAGTTTGTTGCAGGACGTGGAGAATTTTCCGTCACTGCAATGCCATCTTAGTCAGGGTCGTCAAGCAGGGCTAATCCGGAGCACCTACTATAATAGAAAACAGGTTAGTGCTTGAATTGACAGCACATCATGCAGTTGGGGAGAAGTAGGAGAGAAAGTAGGAACAGACCCTAATAATGTCCTCCAACAGCCTAGCCTAAAGCAGCATAGCTACTAACATTAACCTGTCTCCTAGCTACTAGGAGACCTGGCTACCAACACTCTGTCTGAGTCCTCCTGACCCGTGGACGGTGTAGGGCCGGTAACGGCCCCCGTCATGCCGGGGTCTTCTCGGAGTCGGGTTGTTTGAGAATGCAGCCCAAAGTGGGTGGTAAACTCCATCTAAGGCTAAATACCGGCACGAGACCGATAGTCGACAACTATCTTAAGGAAAAATAGACAGAACTGAGAGGACAGAGTTGAAGAGGGCGAGAAACGTTTAAGAGATAAACGGGTGGGGTCCGCACAGTCTGCCCGGGGGATTCAACCCGGCAGGTAATGGGCGGCCGCACTGTGCGGGAGGATCCCCTTGAGGGACCTCTCTCCAGCGCTGGCTGGCCCCTGTGGGGCACATTTCTTCCGCGGCGGTAAGCCGCGACCGGCTCCGGATCTTTACCTGGCTTACATTAATCTATCTCTACCTAGCTACTCTACCTCTTCCTATCTCTTCCTAACTTTTGACACTCTGCCTGACTACTAACATTAACCTGTCTCTTCCTATCTACCTGTCTGACCTGACTCTAACTACCTATAAACATATCTCTAACTGTAAGCTTTGTCAAAGAGGAAAGTTTTTAGCCTAGTTTTAAAGATAGACAAATTGTCTGCTTCACGAACCAACCCTGGGAGCCGGTTCCATAGGAGGGGAGCCTGATAGCTGAAAGATCTGCCACCCATTCTACTTTTAGAAATCCTAGGAACTACCAGTAAACCTGCAGTCTGAGAGCGAAGGTCTCTGTTAGGAACATATGGAACAATCAGGTCTCTTATGTATGATGGAGCTAGATTATTAAGGGCTTTATATGTCAGAAGGAGGATCTTGAATTCTATTCTAGATTTTACTGGGAGCCAGTGAAGAGAAGCTAAAACAGGGGAAATGTGATCTCTTCTTTTAATATTCATCAGAATCCTAGCAGCAGCATTTTGAACTAACTGAAGACTTTTAATTGTATTCTGTGGACTACCTGATAATAGACAGTTACAGTAATCCAGCCTTGAAGTAACAAAGGCATGGACTAGTTTTTCAGCATCATTCCTGGACAGGATGGTTCTAATTTTTGCAATATTCCTAAGGTGAAAAAAGGAAATCCTACAGACTTCTTTAATGTGAGTTCTAAATGACATATCTTGGTCAAAAATGACACCGAGGTTTTTTGCTTTATTACTGGAGGCTAATTTAATGCCGTCCAGGTGAAGGGGCTGACTAAGTAGTTTCTTTTTCAGAGCTTCTGGTCCAAAGACGACAACTTCTGTTTTATCAGAATTTAGAAGCAAGAAGTTTAGAGTCATCCAAGTTTTTATGTCTTCCAGACATGCCTGTAGTCTACCTAACTGATTGGATTCATCAGGATTTATGGATAGATATAGCTGTGTATCATCTGCGTAACTATGGAATTTTATCCCATGCTGCCTAATTATTTTACCAATAGGAAGCATATATATAGTAAAGAGAATCGGCCCAAGCACTGAACCCTGTGGTACTCCGCAAGTAACTATTGAGGTTGAGGAAGATCTATTGTTTACCTGAACAAACTGAAATCTGTTAGACAAATAAGATTTAAACCAACCTAGTGCTGTTCCTATTATACCGACACTTTGAAGCCTTTCTATGAGAATATTGTGGTCAACAGTGTCAAAGGCAGCACTGAGATCTAACAGGACCAGAATGGTCACCAGTCCATTGTCTGAGGCTATGAGAATATCATTAGTAACCTTCACCAGAGCTGTTTCAGTGCTGTGATGAGCTCTAAAGCCTGACTGAAACTTCTCAAACAGCTCATTATTGTTTAAATGCTCACATATCTGGTGTGCAACTATTTTCTCAAGAATTTTAGATAAGAAGGGAAGATTAGATATCGGTCTATAGTTAATTAAGTCGTTTTGATCAAGAGAGGGTTTCTTAAGTAGAGGTTTAATTACAGCAATCTTAAACTCCTGTGGTACATATCCATTGACTAAGGATAGATTCATTATATTTAAAATTGGAGCAGCGATCAGAGGGAAAACTTCTTTTAAGAGTTTAGTTGGGATTGGGTCTAAAACGCAAGTTGAAGGTTTAGATGAAGCTAATAATTTTAGTACATCACAAAGTTCGGCTGCATTAAAGCAGTTTAAGCATATATTAGGTTCCACCATTTTTGAGGCTGCCTCATTAACTAAGGAGGAAGCAAGCATATTGGGAAGGTTCCCAATTATCTTATTCTTTATGGAGTCTATTTTATTTATAAAGAATTGCATGAAGTCGTCACTGCTTAGAGCTTGGGGAATGGTTGGCTCGATAGAGCTATGATCCTGTGTGAGTTTGGCAACTGTATTAAAAAGAAACCTAGGATTATTTTTATTCTCCTCGATTAAAGATGAATAATATGCTGTTCTAGCTGTGTGAAGGCTCTTTTTATATAGCAATAAACTATTTTTCCATATTAAAAAGGAATCATGTAAATGCGTGGAGCGCCATTTTCTCTCTAGTTTTCTAACATTCTGCTTTAGGGTACGTAGCTCTAAATTAAACCAGGGAGTTAATCTTCTATGGCTAGCCACCTTCCTTTTCAAGGGGGCAACTTTGTCTATTGCCCGACGCAGGGAGGAATTAACGCTATGAACTAAAATGTCAAGTTGTGAGGGGTCACGAGTTAAATCACTGTTTTCTGTTCTGCATTTATAAACTGAGGAAATTAAAGTTGGAAGAGCTTCTTTAAAATTTGCTACAGCGTTGTCTGATAACGTTCTGGTATAATGAAGTTTTCTTTCAGGTTTGATATGATCCATTAGAGTAAGTTTAAAAGTGATAAGGAAATGATCAGACAGGATAGGGTTATGTGGAAAGACTGTTATTTCTTCACAGTCAATGCCATAAGTCAGCACAAGATCTAAAGTGTGGTGACAAGAATGTGTTGGTCCCTGCACATTTTGAGTAAAGCCTATTGAGTCTAGGATAGTGTGAAAAGCTGTATTTAGACTATCACTTTCATTATCAACATGAATATTGAAGTCTCCGACTATAATGACTTTATCAGTGTTTAAAACTAAGTCAGATAGAAAATCTGAAATCTGATCTAAAAATTGAGAATAAGGTCCTGGTGGACGATATAAGACCACAAACAAAAGTGGCTTTACTGCTTTGTTATGTGTATGAGGAAAGCTAAAAACTAGATGCTCAAAGGAACTGTAACTATTATTTTTTTGGAGATTAATTAGTAAATCGGAATGAAAGATAGTTGCTACTCCACCTCCTCGACCAGTACTTCGAGGGACACTAAAGTTTAAGTAGCTAGGGGGAGTTGACTCATTTATTGTGACATGGTCCTCTTCCTGCAACCATGTCTCTGCAAGACAAAACAAATCAATATTATTTTCACAAATTAAGTCATTTACCAAGAGTGTTTTTGAGGGGAGAGATCTTATGTTTAGTAAACCACATTTAATTGATTTGTTTTTATGTTCAGTCCGAGTTTTATTTATCTTTATGAGATTTTTATACTTTGCTCTAGTAGCATTAACTTTTAATTCATTAGTTTTGGGTAGTGGACGGGAAACTATCTCTATAGGGTAGTGGGTGGGTGGCAGTCCCTGTTCCTTGACCTGGACTCTGGGTTCCCTGAGCTGGACTCTGGGTTGTCACGGCTTTGGGGAACTAGAGATAACCCTATCAATGTTCCTGGAAAGAAGCGAAGCTCCGTCCTCGGTGGGATGGATGCCGTCTCTACGTAACAGTCCAGGTTTTCCCCAGAAGGCCCCCCAGTTATCAATGTAGCCCACATCGTTTTCTGGACACCACCTTGACAACCAAAGGTGGAACGAAAGCATACGGCTGTACATGTCATCGCTAGTACGATCAGGCAGGGGACCAGAAAAAATTACAGAGTCAGACATCTTTTTGGCAGCCCTACACACCGAAGCTACGCTAATTTTAGTGACCTCCGACTGCCGTCGCCGGGTGTCGTTGCCACCAGCATGGATAACGATCCTGCTATACCGCCGTTTGTCCTTGGCCAAAAGCTTCAGATGGGACCTAATGTCCGCAGCCCTGGCCCCTGGAAGGCATTTGACGGTGGTCTTTCGTGTCTCTGGAGCCACATTCCTAACTATGGAGCTGCCAATTACAAGAATCGGCCTCTCCTGCTCGGCGGGTGCGTCGCTGAGCGGGGCGAACCTATTGTTCAGAGAAAGGGGCTGGAGGTTGGACGCGGACTGGGGTCTGGCGCTAATCTTCCTACGAACAGTCACCCAGCTCGCCTGAGGTCCCGGCTGCACGGGAGCTGTTGAAGGACGGCTAGGTCCTGTCCTAGTTGACTCCGCGCTAGCTACTGCTGGGCCTGGCTGTTCTACAGCGCGGAGCCGGGCCTCTAGCTCAGAAACCCTCGCCTCCAAAGCTACAAAAATGCTGCACTTATTACACCTACCAACTTCACTAAATGAGGCGGAGGAGTAACTAAACATCTGACAGAGAGAGTATATATAAGAGAGACTATATAAAGTATATAAAGTATAAAACAATAAGTGTAAAACAAATAATAAAAATGCAAAGCAGATTAATAAATAAACAGTTAAAAGCTTAACTAAAAATTAAATCAGGTAAAACATGCTGAGTGATTAAAAATATATTAATAAATAATAATTAGTTAAAGGCTAAGCTAAAAAGGTGAGTATTGATCCTGCTCTTAAAAACATGAACGTTCTCTGCGGCCCTGAGATCCTCTATCAGCCTGTTCCAGAGGTGAGGGCCATAATAATGGAAAGACGCCTCACCATGAGTCTGTGTCCTGACTTTGGGGATGATAAGGAGACGGCTGCTAGAGGAGCGCAGAGACCGCGAGGGTTCATACGGTAAAAGATAAGAAGGCCCAAGAACCATTAAGACACTTAAAAACCATTAAAAGAACCTTAAAATGGATCCTAAAACATACGGGGAGCCAATGCAGTGATTCTAAGACCGGTGTAATGAGCTCCTTCCTCCTGGTCTTCATCAGGACACGAGCTGCTGAGTTTGTAGAAGCTGTAAACCTGAGGTAGTCTTTTTGGGAAGACCAGAAATCATTACAGTAATCGATTCTACTGGTGATAAAAGCTGCATTAGCGTCTCTGTATTGGTCAGAGAGAGAATGGGGCGGAGTCTGGCGATGTTCTTTAGGTGATAAAAACCTATTTTGGTGATGTTTTTAATGTGAGGGATAAAAGTCAGCTCAGAGTCAAAAATCACACCCAGGTTCTTCACTTGTAAAGAAGAATTAAAAGACAATGATTGTAGTTTTGGTAAAAGTTTTTCTCTCTGAGCCTCAGGACCGATAACTAAAACCTCAGTTTTGTCCTGGTTGAGCTGGAGAAAGTTTTCTGCCATCCAGGATTTAATGTCTAAAATGCAGTTAAAAAGTGCATCCATTGGCCGTGTGTCATCAGGAGACATGGAGATGTACAACTGTGTATCATCAGCATAACTGTGAAAGTTAACTCCATGTCTCCTGATAACACTGCCAAGAGGGAGCATATAAAGGTTAAAAAGCACTGGGCCTAAAACTGAACCCTGGGGAACACCACAAGTGATCTTATGGACCTTAGAGGAACAGGTATCTAAACTTACCATAAAAGTGTCTGTGAGGTAGGATGTGAACCAGTTGTGAACAGCACCAGAGAGGCCGATCTGTTTTAAACGAGTTAAAAGAATAGTTTGGTCTACTGTATCAAAGGCAGCGCTTAGATCCAGAAGAACCAACACTGTCACCTTTTTAGCATCATAGTTTAATCTAAAATCATTTAAAATCTTTAAAAGCGCCGTCTCTGTGCTGTGGTTCATCCTAAAACCAGACTGACATTTCTCTAGGACATCATGAGTGTTAATAAAATCATTAAGTTGAATAAAAACAAGTTTTTCTAAAACTTTGCTTAAAAATGGTAAGTTAGATACTGGTCGCTAATTGTTTAAATCATTAAAATCTAAATTGCTCTTCTTCAGCAGGGGCCTAACTACCGCCGCTTTAAAGGCATCAGGAAAAACCCCCGTCTGAAGGGAGCAATTCATAAAGTTTAAAATCTCATCTTTAAAAGAAACATAAAATTGCTTTAAAAACCTGGTGGGAATCGGGTCCAAAGCGCTTGTGGTGGGCCTCACTGAGGAGAAAACTTTATCAAGGGTCCCAGCTTCTACCAGGACAAAACTGTCCAGTGTTTCCTCTGGTGAAGGCAGACACTCTGATTTGTCTAAAACCATGTTTGTTTGAGAGGATAAAATATTACATCTGATGGTGTCTACCTTCCCTCTGAAGTGGTCTGCAAACTCCTCACAGAGAGTGTTTGAGGGGGTTTTCTGAAAAGTATTAGAATTATGATGTAAAATGTTGTCAATGGTGGAAAACAGAATTTTGGGATTATTTTTATGTTCTGAGATGATTCTGGAAAAGTATGTATTTCTGGAATTTCTTAAAGCGTTATTATATAGTCTGAGATATTCTATGTATATCTGATGATTTATTGTGATTTTATTTTTCCTCCATTTCCTTTCTGCCACCCTGCAGCTCCTCTTTAATTTTCTAATAGCTGCATTTCTCCACGGTACTATACGTTTTGAATGAGGGTTTATAACTTTAATTGGAGCCAGCAGGTCGAGAGCAGATTTAAGCCTACTGTTAAAATCATTAACGATAAAATCACAGGGGGCAGGTAAAGGTATAGGAGGAATTTTTTTTAAAACTTCAAGAAAACCTGCAGCCACTTCAGGGGTTAGATGACGCTTCCTAACAGTTCTCACAGAGGTTTCTGATTGGATAAAACTGGTGATATTAAAAAACACACAGTAGTGGTCAGAGACGGCCAAGTCAACAACAGAGGACACACTGGTGGACAGGCCATACGTGATTACCAGGTCATCACGTAAAACAAGGGAATCAGGGTAAAATAAGGTTGCTCTCATATTAACAGCAGTTGGTTCTGAAACGCTGAGGTGAGACAAAGAGCCAGAATCAGGAGAAATCAAGCTCCGAAAAGCAGCCTAGAACAGAACCAGTTCAGTTCTTCTCCACAAAGCCATAAATCATTGAGAGCCAAAGTGATGATGGAGCCATGACACACCTGGAGGTGCAGTCACACCTGTCCTCCTGCAGCCTGCTCATCTCTAATGGATTCATGTCTGTATACCGGGGTTCCCACTGTCGCTTTGGAGACCCCACGGCTAGCTGACATCAGAGTCACATCAACCCAAAAACTGCTGCAGCAACGTTTAGGGTGAGGATAGAAGAAGAAAACGATGTGACCAATACTCTGGGGATCAGGTTAGGACCGAACGACGGCAGCAGCTGCATATTTCCAGGAAGCAGGGTGGCCGTGCCCAGGCAAGAGGGAAATGTAAGCCATTGATTTATAGATGCTCAGAGAGACCCAAATATGAACCCAGCTTTCTAAGCCCCCCCATTGGCTGCCCATCCTAAGGTGGTACAGACACGCCCAAGGTAAAAACTGATCCAGTTATAGATTTGATAGGGTGTGGCATCAGTTAGCAGGTGGGAGGAGCTTGGGACATTGTGCTCTAGGTGTGTTTACCTGTCTTCACCTACTTGGACTTAAAATCGTAGACAATTATTAGTTCCTCCTGACATCTAATGACTTTTCATAATTTAGGTGTCTGGCAGAGCTGAGTCGTCTGGTGCAATAAAGGTCGAGATTTTCATCTCCCAAACGCATTCAAACATCCAGCAGCTCCATAAAAGTTTCAGCTTCTAAAGAGAAGGAGAAAGGAACCAACAGAGTGGAGCTACCAGGAGGAGTGGACACTGCTGGGTGATAATAAAGCCGTCCCACTCTCCATTCAGTCCCATTGTAAAGAAATGTGGTTGCAGTTTCACCACAGTTCCACTGGGGGCGATCTCCATGTGAGTCTATGGAGCGAGACGCTAAATTAGTCTGAGAAATCTGAGATGTGATTGTAGTTTTAATAAGTTCATCATGGGTTATAGGAGGAAAGCTGAATGAACGAGTACGTATGAACTTTGGTTTTCTTACAGGTTGACTTGTTGTTGCTCATAACTAGCTAGCATTATGCTAACGACTGCTGATTGTTCAGTGAAGGACTGATTACAACCAGATGCTTGATGACATCGTAGCATCAGAAGCGGTACCAGAATGTTAAGCAGGACTTTTTATTTTCAGCCTAACAACTTTTTCTGGTTGCTAGCTCTGTTATCTGCTTATGATTATGTATGTAGTGTGAAATACCTACCTGACTTTGCATCTACTTTTGACAAAAATGTCAAATTACTAGATAAAACATTTATATCCTGAGAAAAGTAGATTTTGAGGGAATTGCTCCATAGACCTCCATTCATTCTGCACTCATCATGAGAGCGCCCTCACGTGGAACCAGAGTGGAACTGCAACCCGGAAGTACCAAGAGAGTGAGAGTTCTTCATTTATTTGGTGATAAGGTAACCAAGGAGATAAGCAGAGGGAAAAGCCAAATGATCCAAATGGACCTCCAGCTGGAACCATGAAGGTAGAGTCATTCATCTCCACACCCTCCATCACAGCAGGTCCAAACATTTGGTCCGGTGAAGACTCAGAAACCGCCAGAACCGTCCGTATCCTCATCTTCAGACCTGAAGCAAACTGGATCAGAACCCTTCCCTGTTGGCTGCTGATGTCAGAGCATCCTGACGGTTCTGATGAACAGGAAGCGAGGAGATGTTTCATCCTGGTTTCTATTTCCAGCCTCCTGCTGCTTTTATTTTCCACTCTCCTTCTTTCACTGCCTCCTCCTCTTTTCTATTTCTGGCCGCCTTAAACCCTGAATAAATATTTTACAGTAAAGCAGCAGCTGATGTTCCAGAGCTGCTGATGCAGAACCGGGCCGGAGGAATCAGATCCACCAGAACACCACCAGAAACATATAGGTGACAGGAAGAGCGCCCCCACTGGCCAAAAGTATGATGACACAGATTCTTCATGGTTCAGGTTCTCTTATTGCTGTCCTGGAGGTTCAATCCCAGTCCTCCAAACCTCTGATTCAGCAATCATACCAGATAGATAACGAGCATAACGAGGTATCCAACGGCAACCACCAGAACAGATGTTCCTCCTCCAGCTTGGGTTGGTTCTTAATCGCCTCAGTTCTGGTTCTGTTCAACAGCATCAACGCCTGGCTGAGGAGGAAGAGGAGGAGGAGGAGGAGGTGGAGGAGGACTCAGACTCTGAGAGGAAATAATTGATGAAGATGAAGAGTTGAAGCTCAGTCAGACAGACGGAGCTGCTGCAGATTAGGGTCAGAAACGGTTCCAGTGGTTCTGATGGGGCCCGCTCCCCAACCCCCCCTGCTGAGCATGCTGCTAAACTGCAGGACACGTTCAGGGTCACGTAAACTAGCTGGGAAACTACAGATGTCATCACGTTTTATCACTTTCTGCACAAAAATGCTCCTGGTTTGATGCTGGACAGGAGTACACACACACACACACACACACACACACATACACACGCATACACACACATACACACACACAAACACACACACACACACACACACGCACACACACTAGGACCAAAGCCCGGTCCAAGCCAGATCCGTCTGTCCTAACTAGATATCGGAACCAAAACCCGGTATTAAATTATCCCTGATGAGCTTCAGCCTTATCAGTCCTCTTAACGGTAAAATTAAGGTTGTATTCATCTTTTATGGGAGATAAAAACACAAGCCAAACACTGTATTAGCAGCGTTCCTCCTTAACAAACTGATGGTGGGAGGAGCTACTGCTGACTAGAAGCTCCGCCCACCAGTAGTTAGAGTGAATGAAACGATCCAAACTTCGTTTTACAAACAGAGAAGCAAACATTACACGCTGTCACAGATACAATAAAAGCTTTTTGCTTTCAAAGGCCAGAACACGATTAATTTAACCAAAAACTTTGTTCAAATCCACCAAATACAAACAGAGAGTTTGTTTGACGGCCTGAGTGCTGCAGCATTAGGATGCAGAAAATGGATGGTGGATGTTATATTGTTAATGTTCTCAGGGATTATTTTGCACTATACACTTTAGCATTCAATATCTTTCATTGTGGTTCTTACTTGCATTGTTTTATGGGGAAATTTTGTTTGATAATTTTCATTTATCTCAAGGAAATTTCAATCAAACGCAACTGGACTTGGTAATTTGTCTTGGAAGACGTTTCACCTCTTATCCAAGAGGCTTCATCAGTTCATGCTCGCCGCTGACCAGGCTGGGACTGGTCCAACTAACTGGTGTGGAGACTCAGCTATTTAACCTCTTGAACAAGAATCATTATGTCATTGGATCCTTTGTGCTCCATGTCTTAACGACGGTCGTTGGCGTGCCGCCTATTGGTGGAGGTTAGGTTTCGGCTTCATTAGTGCCCTATTGTGTTATAACGACAGTCATTGGACAAACTGCAGCTAATTCCAGAAGGAAAGCCAACAAAGTGGTTGAAAAAGAAAAAGAAAACAAACGAAACAATGTAGTCATTCCATATGTGTCTGGGATTTCTGAAAAACTCAGGAGGATTTTTAACAAACACAGTATCCCTGTGTATTTCAAACCCAGCAACACACTCAGACAGAGACTAGTACATCCCAAGGACAGAACACCACACACACACAAAAGCAACCTGGTGTATGCAATCCAATGCAATGAAGAATGCAAGGACCTCTACATTGGTGAAACCAAACAACCACTGTACAAACGCATGGCCCAACACAGTAGAGCTAACTCCTCAGGCATGGACTCTGCTGTTCATTTACATCTCAAGGAGAAAGCTCACTCCTTTGAGGACAGCAATGTCCAGATATTAGACAGAGAGGACAGATGGTTTGAAAGAGGAGTAAAAGAAGCCATCTATGTAAAAGTAGAGAAACCATCGCTAAACAGAGGAGGAGGCCTGAGACTAGACATGGGCCGGTATAAGATTCTGACGGTATGATAACCTTGGATAAAAATATCACGGTTTCACGGTATCACGGTATTGTAATTACTGCTTTACAATGTTATATTTAGAGGTCTGGGTAAAAAAACAACTCTTTTTTTTCGAACTGAACACAGTCTATTTTATTTTAGGAAACATATAGAACATTTTGTAACACTGAACATCAGGCAAAATAATTAAAATAAATAATTGAATCTTCTTAATTAAATTAAATTGCAGTCACTTGTGTGAGCCTAATCCTGCAGCTCAACAATAATCAACATAAATAAACATAAATAAAAATTTCAAAAACCTCCTTCTAAATGGAAAAAATGCAATCACTAATCAAAACAAAAACATTACCATTTGTCACAGTTCCAAAATAAATACATATATAAATAAATAAATGTAGTCATTTTAGCAGCTCAACAATTTTTGTAGACATGCTCACTTTTTACACATTCTTTATTCAGTTCAGTCCAAGTTAAGATGCAGGAATGTGA
>JAPXFQ010001173.1:0-59437 GCA_028564705.1 Apricaphanius iberus
TTTAGAAACGGCATCTGCCTCCACATCTGATCAATCTTTCTGGTCACCCTTGATCAGTTCCATCACCTAGTGGGGTCGGGCCCTTGATTCCGTTATGTGGGACACGGTTGCCGATGTGGAGCTAAGGGTTGGTGGTGACTGCGGGGAGGTCCTTGGGGGTGGGTCCGCTTGCGGTTCGGCGATAGGTGCCGAGACCCTCGCCTGGGGTGGGACTTTGGGGTCTTTGTGTGGTGACTCCAAGTGGCTGCATGCGGCGCCTTAGAGGGGTCGTGCTGGCGGACGCGGGTTACTGGCCTGGTGCTGTGCTGCTCTGGGGGGGTCTGGACTGGGCCTGGGGCTCGGGGTTCTGGGGCGGCGCGCCCCCCGGCTGGGGCCCTGGCGGGGCTTGGCCGGGGGGGGCCGCTGCCGTCGGTGCCGGCTGGGGGGGGGCGGTGGTCAGCCGGTGGTTGGCGGGCGCTGCTGCCCTTTCCATCTCCCCGGGCTGGTTCCTGTCGCTTGCTCCCCGGTGGCCGCTTGCCGCGTCCGGGCGTCGGCGAGAGGCCGTGGCGGGTGGCCGGCGTCTCCGGGCCCGATCGGCTATATTCCCACTGGACATGGCTCCTGGGTCTTGGTCTTAGCCCTCGCGGGGGTGCTGGGGTGGGGGGCTCTGGCCGTTGTTGGTCGGCCTCCACAGTGACAGACCAGTTGGTGGGGTGTGGGCTGGTGGGTGGACATGCTGGGTTCTGTTGCCACCCGGCCATCGGGCGGTAGAAGCAAGGCTGGAGGATGTCGGCCTGGGGATTGGCCGCCCGGGACTTCGGTCTGCTCACGGCCCTGGCGCGGCATGTCCGGGGTACCCGAGTCGGTGGTGCGCCGGGTTCCGGCCTCGGCCCGGGTGTCCTCGGACGCTGGCGGTGCCTGGGGCGTCTCTTATTGGCGGGGAGGCTTTTTACCATCTAGCACAGGCGCTCTTTTTAACGGGGTGCGCTTGGGACGGGAGGGGGGGGGGCGTTGAGGGTGAGGGGGGGCTAAACTCAACCTGGGTGTCTAGTGACATGTGTTTTGTTAGCAGTGTGAATGTTGGGGAGGATTTAGATATGCCCCTGGCATGGGGGCTGGTGGATTGCCGGGGCCCCCACGGGTCTCGGCGGTACCGCTGCCGTGGGCCCCGACTGGACGTGCTGGGGCCTCCCACCCCTGGTGGATCGGGCCGAACGGGGGTGCCTATTGGAGTCAGCAGGGGAGCTGGCTCCCTGGGGTTGGCAATGGTCACCCCAATTATTTTCTCCCCATCCCCATGCCTCTGTCCACCTGCTCCTTCATTCTACCATTCACAAGGCCTTGGGACGTGGGCACGTCACTGGGGTGCGGGATGGAGCTTCCGTCTTCGCTACCCGGTGGCGGCCTGGGTCCCGATTTTATTGAGCAATTTAGACACTACACTTGCAACATTTACAGGGAACGCACATGTAGGGACCTGGCGGTGTGGCGCCACAGGCGAGACCCCCCCGTTGAGGGGGCCTCGCCTGTGGTGCCGGCATCCACTGGTTAAACGCATCTAGACACTGAGGGCCCGGGGGGGGGAGATGGGGGTACCCGGCAGTATTACCATGTCCCCCCCCCTCTGTTTTAAGTGCACATTAGAACCAACACACAACAATCCACTCCACACATTGACGCTGGGGGACGACGAGAGGTGGGGGGTCTTTCCACACCCACTGTTCGTTGGACCATCAGGGGTCGGAGCCCTGGATAGACATCACGAGTCTGGTCGGGGCACTGGGCTGTGGGGCTTGCTCTTGCTCGGTTGTGCGGGCCTGGCCGGTCTCACTTGTCCCGTCCTGGTGGGCAAAGGGGTCTGTCTCCTGGGTGCAGGGGCAGGGTTCTCTACTGGGGCGTCTGTCCCTGGGCCTGGGAGTATGGAGTATAGTGTACGTATGGGGGGTATGAATGAGGGTATAGCGTCCTTTTTTTCGTATGTCCTGTATTTGTAAGAATGTGTACACAAGAAAGGGAGGGTACGTATGAGTGTCTCTGTCTGTCTATGTCTACCTGTCAGGTTGGGTGTTTGGCTGCTCTCTGGCCTGATGCATCGTCTTCCCTCCCCGTCACTCCCCGTCTGTGATGGTTGCTCCTGCCCGCTGGTTGATGATGACTCTCGATGCCTGGGGCTGGGGGTCCCGGTTGCGGCCCGGCTCGGTCCTGGTGCATGTCGGGCGGGTCCTGGGTGGTCCGGTGTGTCGGGCGGCCGCTGTTTCGGGCCGATGTCCTCCTTGGATTGACTGGGGCACCTCTTATGGGGGTGCCGAGATTGTAGAATAGGTTGGTGCCGTCCGGTGGATGGGTGGGGACCGTGCCTGACACTGAGGGCCCGGGGGGGGAGATGGGGGTACCCGGCAGTATTCCCATGTCCCCCCCCCTCTGTTTTAAGTGCACATTAGAACAACACGCAACAACACCACATTGAGCTGGGGGAGAGAGGCTGGGGGGTCTTTCCACACCCCTGTTCGTTGGACCATCAGGGGTCGGAGCCCGGATAGAACATCACGCCGTCTGGTCGGGGTCCTGGGCTGGTGGGCTGCTCTTGCCGGTGTGGGGCCTTGGCGGTCTACTTGTCCCCGTCCTGGTGGGCAAAGGGGTCTGTCTCCTGGGTGCAGGGGCAGGGTTCTCTACTGGGGTGTCTGTCCCTGGGCCTGGGAGTATGGAGTATAGTGTACGTATGGGGGGTATGAATGAGGGTATAGCGTCCTTTTTTCGTATGTCCTGTATTTGTAAGAATGTGTACACAAGAAAGGGAGGGTACGTATGAGTGTCTCTGTCTGTCTATGTCTACCTGTCAGGTTGGGTGTTTGGCTGCTCTCTGGCCTGATGCATCTTCTTCCCTCCCCGTCACTCCCCGTCGGTGATGGTTGCTCCTGCCCGCTGGTTGATGATGACTCTCGATGCCTGGGGCTGGGGGTCCCGGTTGCGGCCCGGCTCGGTCCTGGTGCATGTCGGGCGGGTCCTGGGTGGTCCGGTGTGTCGGGCGGCCGCTGTTTCGGGCCGATGTCCTCCTTGGATTGACTGGGGCACCTCTTATGGGGGTGCCGGGTTTGTAGAATAGGTTGGTGCCGTCCGGTGGATCGGTGGGGACCGTGCCTGGCGCCCAATCCTCCTGCCGGTTCCAGGACTTCAGCTGGCTGGTCTGTTCGCCTGGTGGGGCTGTCCGGCATTGGCTGGGCCCCTGATCTTGGCGCCCCACGTGGGGCGGGATCTGGACCCTGGAGCTGGAAGATCTGGATGTCCAGGTGCCGGCTGGGCGCGGCCTGGGGAGGGCGTACATCCGCTGTGGCTCCCTGGCGTGTGGATGTGTGGGGGCGGGCCGGGTTGTTGGCGGTGGGTACTGGTCCGGGGTGGCGGCGGCGTGTGTTGTCCGTCGGTTGGCTGCGGGTCCTCCTTGCCTGCGGCGGCGGCGGGGGACCCTTGTCGGCTGGTCACTGGTTGGGGCCCCGCTGGGGGGTGGGGTGCCCCTGGTCCCCGTGGCCTCCGGTTCCTGGTCCGGGCCCGCCCTGGCGTAGCCGGTTACCGGCGGAGCCCGTGGGCTCGTCACTGCGATCTCTCGGGCCCCAGCATCGCGGCTGGTGGGTGCTCCCCTGGGGCTTCCATCTGTTCCCCTCTTGGCGGGTGATCGACCCTGCGCTGATCCGCCTGTGGACTCTGTACTCTGTGGGACGCTGGATGCATACATCTCTTGCCTCCTCCATGTCTGTGCCGATTCCTGTAGGACGGATTGACGGTTCCTTACACCAGCTATCAATCACTTGCATGGGGAAACCTTATTCCGACCTGCATGCTCGCACACACATAGGTGTGGGGACATAGGTGAGGACGGACAAATCTTAGGCTGAGGTTATCATCATTAGTTAGTTGTTCACAGGAGCTTACCAGAAACATTTGTATTATGTTCATTAATCAATGCTTGTGTGTAGTGAATGTGTAATTCTTTGTTTATTCTACCAGATCCGAACTATTGGTTTGGTTCTGTACACTTTGTTGTTTTTGTATTACTGTTTCTCTGCCGTCCGGCAGAGGTGGAGGACTGGGATGTTTTGTGTTCTTTATTTACCTCCCTGTCGTGTGTCATCGGTTCGCCCCTCTGTTGGTCCGGTTTCTTTTCTTCACCTTCTTCCTTTCTCCCTTCTTGTCTCAGTTTAATGTCCATGACGTCAGGAAATTGAACCCACAGTAATCACTAATAAAGATTTTTCATACATATACATCAAGTGGCGTACTACAGCGAAGCTGTAATACTCTGCTTGGGAAAGTAAAACTGTTGGGCTTGTACTTGGTACTCAGACACCAATTCTGAGTAGCATACTGCTAGACAGGACACGTTAAAAAAAAAAAAAAAAAAAAAGAAGCTGTATGGAAGCTAACTGAAGCCAACGTTGGCTGCAGCCGGTTTCAGCCAGAAGACCGCGGTTCAGAGACCTTTACCCCGCTTTTCAACAACCATCACTTTAGATCCAGAAACATCTCGAGTAGAGAAAACATATCGATATAATAAGACCCAAATGGGTCGGGTCAATATTGCTTAATATGGTGTTATTCCCATGACCATCGGTGGCGGGTGGGGACATAGATGGGCTCATCTTAACAACACATCCAGCAAAAAGCGTCACAAAGTCATCAAGAAAACTCAGATCCTCTTAAAAAATAAAAGTCTTTTGACTCACCTCACAAATTCATCCATTAGTTCATGCCTCCAGCTGTTCCTCACACCAGTACTGATCTAACCAGCGACCATCCAGTCTGTCTAGAGTCCGACTCTGTAGTCTTCCAGCCTGATCTAGCCGTATCCCGCTCTCTGATGATGCGGTTTATCGGTTCTGCCGACTTTGCTGCTCTGCTGCTACCTGACCAGTTGCCAGCTCCAACCCCCCGTGTAGAAAGAGATAAAAGCTCCGACCAGAACAGCATTTCTCTCTGCCACCTGACAATTATTCATGATGTCAAGATTAAATTACAAATAAACGGAGTTAGAAAAAAATTCACCCCCTCAGAGTTGTCATGAGGATAAACCTGAACTATCTAACCTAAAATGGTTTTTTGAACAAGGCTGTAAATTTTTTTTTTTTTTCTGTAAAGTTGGCCTTTTTAACATAGGAGTCAATGGGAAGTTGCTCCTTTTTGGAGCCAGCCCCCAGCAGATGAGGGAGGAAGTGCAATTTTTGACACTTCCGGGTTTGTTTTCACATTCTGCGGGCGGAGTTTGACCCTTGGGACAGTGTGGTCACTTCTCTGAGACTAAACAGGACTCTAAGAAAAACAGAAAGGAGTGGGAATAAAACCATTTAAAGCTGCTCAATAGCAAGAAGCCATCACGTTTTCAACCAAATCATGTAAATTAAACCGCTACTGGACCATGATGACATGTGGGTGGTGGGGTGGGGTTGTTATTGTCCACTTACCGTTATCAAGGTGAACTGCTCAATATACCGTGATATAAGTTTTACATCATATCACCCAGCCCTATTGTACTCATTGTTCCTTTCAATGACCTTTATTGTTCCATGTTCATTGCTGGATTTAAAGAAACAACCAATATTGCATATCCATAATTATTATAATGGATAATTAAAAATAATGTAAATTAGAAGTGTAACGTGGAAAAAATTTATCCGTACATCTATTTTGGAATTTTCCCCAAATATCACCCTTAATATCTATCTCTCTAGCTCTCTCTCAGCTCATTTGAAAGAAATAATTATTACAGGGATATTCCACACTTAGGTATAAATGTGTCTGTTGCTATATTTCCTAGAGTTTGATTAGTGAGAAAAAGCATTTTGTAACCAGCACAGTAATTCTTCTGATCTGGCAGCAGTCAGTTTGCTTTAGCTTAGCATAAACCAATGTAAGTAAATGGGAAGTACTAGCATACTGATGTAATGTTCACTTACAGTGATGTATGATGAAGAATGTCGAGTGGATGTAGCTGTTCCTCTTGAAGGCCATGGGATCCTGTTTTCTGCTAAAGCTTCTGGATTTTTGATGGGACTGATATTTGTTCTAGACCTTTCCTACCACCAGCACTTTGACTTCTGAGTGACATGTGAGGTATTTTAGAAACATTTATTGAAACTAGGTGGTATCAAACTCTCCACAAATGCAAGCTATAAACTCGAAGCTTCTTAGGTTCAGTTTAAACTTATGTGAATTTCCTTGCTTCTCGGCTAGTTTAGTTTGTTATATTTTTCACATTTAAATGTTTAATAGTTTATTTGTTCATACTCTGTTTGATTACTGTTAACTGATTAAATCTTCCTGACTTTTTACTAAACTTGATTTATTAATTAGAAGACTTAAAAGTTATGTATTTATCTTCATTATTTATTAATACATTTTGACACAGGATAGAAAGATGCACAACTTGCTATAAAGCATTATGTTGTAAGATTAACGATTTGCAAACATTTATTGTAACTATTATTAATTACGACTCATTGGATCTTGGAAAAAGGTAAAATTACATTAAACAAACGGTCAATATAATGCTGCAATGAGAGTGAAAATAACATGAAGGCTGGATTAAGAAAGATATACAATAATGCTATAAATTTAAAAAGTTGGGTTATTTAATCAACCCAATAACTGGGTTGTTTAAATAATAATAATAATACATTTTATTTGGAAGCGCCTTTCAGGTCACTCAAGGACAATGTACAGTAAAACAAAGTAAAAATGAACAGAATAAAACAATAGATAAAAAGAAATACAGAAAATAAAAACACATGGGAAGCTATTTACGAGGAGTATGTGGTCTTGAAGAGGTGAGTTTTGAGTCTGGATTTGAACAGGGGAAGAGTGTTGGTGTTACGGATGTCAGGTGGGAGTGAATTCCAGAGTTGCGGAGCAGAGCGGCTGAAGGCTCTCCTCCCCATGGTGCTGAGACGGAAAGAAGGGACAGTGAGATGGATGGAAGAGGAAGACCTGAGTAAGCGGGAGGAGGTGGCAACATGGAGGAGGTCTGATAGATATGGGGGGGCGAGGTTGTGAATAGCTTTAAATGTGTGCAGGAGGATTTTAAATTCAATGCGGGATGTGACGGGGAGCCAGTGCAGCTGTTGCAGGATGGGGGTGATGTGGTGAAAGGAGGGGGTTTTGGTGATGATGCGAGCAGCTGAGTTCTGAACCATCTGAAGCTTATGGAGGTATTTCTGAGGGAGGCCAAAGAGGAGGGAGTTGCAGTAGTCAAGTCGAGAGGTGACAAGACTATGAACTAAGATAGAAGCAGTATGGGGGGTGAGGGAGGGGCGGAGACGAGAAATATTACGTAAATGGAAGTATGCAGAACGAGTGACGCTATTGATGTGAGCTTGAAAGGATAATGAGCTATCGAGGATGACACCCAGACTCTTAACCTGCGGAGAGGGGGAGACCGGGGAGTTATCGACGGTGAGGGCAAAACTGTCAGTTTTGGCTAGGGTGGATTTGGAACCAACAAGAAGAATTTCTGTTTTATTGCTATTAAGTTTAAGGAAGTTAGAAGTGAACCAGGATTTTATTTCTGATAAACAGGTGGTGAGGGAGGGAGGAGGGAGTGAGGAGTTGGGTTTACCAGAAAGGTAGAGCTGGGTGTCATCCGCGAAGCAGTGAAAAAGGATGTTATATTTACGGAAAATATTGCCAAGGGGGAGAAGGTAGATGATGAAGAGAAGAGGCCCCAGGACTGAGCCCTGGGGCACACCTGATGAGACAGAGGAAGGTTGGGATCTGAATGACTTGAGTTTGATAAACTGAGTGCGGCCGAGAAGATAAGAGTGAAACCAGTCTAGCGGGATGTGGGAAATTCCGATGGATGACAGTCTATTGAGAAGAATGGTATGGGAGAGTGTGTCAAAAGCAGCGCTCAGATCGAGGAGGATGAGTATAGTGAGAAGACCAGAATCAGCAGCCATGAGGAGGTCATTAGTTATTTTAATGAGGGCAGTTTCTGTACTGTGGCGGGGATGGAAACCAGACTGGAACTGTTCATAGAGTGAGTTATGGGTCAGATGATCGTGAAGTTGAGTGGCAACAGTTTTCTCTAGAATTTTGGAAATGAAGGGGTGGTTGGAGATAGGACGAAGGTTATTGTAGTTATTAGGATCAAGACCAGGTTTTTTTTAGAATTGGAGTGACAGCAGCAGTTTTAAAGAGAGTGGGAACAGTTCCAGTGGTGAGGGAGGAGTGGATAATGGCGGAGATGAGGGGAAGCAGAGAAGGGAGGCAGGATTTTACCAGGACCGAGGGAAGGGGATCAAGTGGACAGGTGGAGGGTTTGGATTTAGAAATTATTTCTGAGATTGCTGAAACATCGGGGAGATGGAAACTGGAAAGGGACTCGCTGGGGCTGAAACAATCATAAAAGGGGACAGGGGAGCAATCAGGGCAGAGGGACTCATGGATTTTTTAAATTTTGTCATTGAAAAACAACATTAGAGAATCACAGGTAGTGGATGAATGCATGTGAGAGGGGAGAAAGTCAGGGGGTTGAATAATTTTTATATAATTATAATATATGATTTTTAAATAACCCAACTATCGCTTTAAAATGACCCAGTACTGGGTGTGATCACTATACACCCAGTACCTAGGTTAAAACGGAGTTGTTTTTTAACCCAATCTTTTAAGTGTTCATTTATAATTATAATGCTTGGTGTCAGGAGTAACATCAGTGGAACAAAAAGTTTCTGGCAGCAAGAAATCAGAGGTTGGGCTAGACATGGTTTTGAAAAAAAGTGTCAAATAAATCTGGTCATAATCTATTTTTAAAAATTATATGAAATTCAAACTATATTTTCAAAGATGAAACTTGCATACCATTGCATGATGTAGCCACCAAACAGGAAAATGCAGCGGGGGGGTGGGGACGTGGGAACAGCAGCAGAATACCAGCCCTGCAGTGTGACATCATATGGCTTGTCCAATCAGATTGATCTAGCTAAAATAAGCCAGACAGCTATCCTGCCACAGGCTGATAAGAGAGCATATTTTGCCAAGGTGACTGAGCCAGGATTGTCAAATTAAGCCTGGCTTTTGAGATTAACTCTCTTCATGGAACAGCCCTCTGACAGCCCTCCCATCAGCCAATAACAGCAGACAGGGGAAAAAATACTGTCTGCTATGCTGAGTCTCAGTGGATATACCTCAGGCTGTACGTTGTGGCATCATGATGGGGGCCTTTAGACCCATACGCTACCAAAGTATCAGGGTCAATATGAAGCTAAATGTGGAATCTTTGTGACAAGATTTTAAAATCATCCTTATTAAAACTTTATTTAACCAAATAAATCCAGTACATAAAGAGTGACCTGGCCAAGAAAAGCAGCACAATATGTCATAGAGCACAATACACTTGGACAATTAGACAATAAATAAAAAAATTAAACATTAAGAAAATGCAAACAATGTGAACATTTTGTGCAGTAGTTATCACGGTAACAAGTTAAAAAAACTAAATCAGCGACACTCTTAAGATTTAAAACAGAGGGATTGTTGAAAGGATTTTTATTGTTGGTTCTGTAAAATGAAGCAGAAACCGTTCAGACTGCAAGGAAAAGAAAGCATCATTCCATTATCTGTTCAAGGAACTTGGGATGCAAACTGTCGTTCCAATTTTAGACATAATGGGTTTCTGTTCTCTGAAGAAAGGTCCATAAATAAATAGATCCAATGTGTGCATTGCCTTACATTATATGATTTAAGTGTTTAAGGATTGGTCCAAGTGTCCTCCTTCATAGAAATTAAAATATGGTCACGCTTTATTACAGTTCTAGTAACAATATACACTTATTTTAGCTTTCATGGAAAAATATGACCTTGATATGATTATGAAACATGTTTTGGACGAGTTGTTTTATTAGTGGTTTCACATAAATAAATATCAATAAAGACAGGACAGATATTTGTCTGAATACTTTAATAAACAGAAACTAAATGGATTTAACAAAAGAAAGTAGGAATGGAAGGAATACAGGAAAAAACCTCTAAATGGCAAAAAAAAGATGAAGTAAAATGATTCATTATACCAATTGAATCATAGCAACCGAAATGTAATGGAATTATGAGGCACCCAAGATGGCACACCCTTAATTCAAAACCAGTTATTGTTCCTCAAGACAAATCTGTGTCCTGTAGAAATTGAATGGTAACAAAAACAAGTTACCCAGTCCTCTGCATACTGTGACAGGACGCATTTGACAGCTTTTTGTACAGCTCAAGGAATGTAGGTCATGAATAAAATGGGTCCTAATAGTTAGCCTTGAGGTGCACCTTCAGTGACCACAAGAAAGGTGGAGCATACTCCAACCATCTGTACACACAGTGTCCTACTTGCCAAATGATCTGCAAACCAACAGGAAGCTTGTTTGGAGATGCTGATGTTGAAAAGGATATTGAAGCAGTTACTGTGGTCTACAGCTTGATACTCCTTGGATTCAAGTACTAAACAGAGCATCGTAAAAAAAATTTGAATCCAAAGCCTTAAACACATTATGTAAAACTTTTAAAGCAGGGGTAAAAGAGCTATGCTGCCTCAGACAGATTCCAGCTAGTCCGTGTAAATTATAAATTTTCTTCTAACTCAAGGGTTACCTGTGGAGTACCACAGGGTTCTGTGCTTGGACCAATTCTTTTTACTATGTATATATGATTCTGATTGGTAAAATCATTAAACAGCATAGGATAAATTTCCAAAGTTATGCCGATGGTACGCAACTATATTTACCACTAAATCCTGAAGAATCCAGTTAGTTAGATAGACTAGGCATGTCTGGCAGATACAAAAACCTGAATTACTCTGAACTTTGCGTTTTTACATTCTGACAAGACAAAAGTTGTCGTCTTTGGACCAGAAGCTCTTAAAAAAACAAACTGCTTAGTCAATCACTTAATCTGGATGGCATTAAATTGCCTGCTAGCTTGTCTTGCTAAAGGGTAGTTTTTCCTCTCCGCTGTCGCTACAGGCTTGCTCAGTATGAGCAATTGCTGTTGAATCAATGACAACCGTGTACTCTTGGTATATGTTCTTTAAGGAGGACTGAATGCTGCAAGTCAATGACTCAATGCAATCTGCTGGGATTCCTTAGATAAAAAAGTTTGAAACTGATTGAACTGTTTGTATAATAATTGAAATGACTTTTCTTGTAAAATGCCTTGAGATTACATCTGTTGTGAATTAGTGCTATATAAATAAACTGAATGGAGTGTACTCAATGTGGCTAATAATCATATTTCTTTGGACAAATACCCAAACATTTTATCATTAGTCATACCAGTCATGTCAAATGGCTACAAAGGCAGCAGAACCGGATTCACTGAGAAGAAACATGCAGCTGCAAATTAGGCTGATGTTGAGAGCAGAAGCTCTACATTTTATGTAACGATTATTTATACTGATTGTTTATATCGATTGAACAGTGATAGTCTGGATATTTTTGAAGGAATTATGAGCTAGGAAAAAAAAACACATGTTAATCACTGATTAGGACCAATCATGTGAAACATTGCCTGTTATGATTTCTGGTTGAATCATTAGAGCATCTTTAGCACTTACATCTGAGGAACCCAAGAATCTAGTATATTGAGCTTTTTTTGCTCATCACCATTCAGCTGAGCATCAGTATAAACAACCATGAGTAGCATAACTAATTCATTTCATCCAAAAGTTTTTTTCTTGATCTACAGCTGCAATGCGTAATACAACCACTGAGTTCCCGGTTCAAACCCCCACTCTGTCCATCTCAGTTGTATTGTCCTTGGGCAAAACACTTCCCAACTGGTGGCCAAAGGGCCCAGTAGCGCCACCTGTGTGGCAGCCTTGCTTCTGTCAGTCTGTCCCTGTGGCTAAAGTGTAGCTCACCACCAGCAGTGTGTCAATGTGAGCATGAATGACTGATGTTGGTGTAAACAGCTTTGGCCTCCTCAAACCTGATAAAGCGCTACACAAATGCAAACCATTTACCATTTCCTGTTATCCTAATGCCTAACTATTTTCCACAAACAAGTTAAAACAAAGTTGTTGTATTCAGAATATGATGTGACTTCTGTTCTTTTTGAAGGTGTGTGTCGGCTGCATCCCGCTGACAGCTGTGGTGATCCTGCTTCCTCTGGGGGCAGATATGGCCTTGATCAGATGCTTCCATGAGGCGTGTGTTTCCTTTGCAAGTGTGGCTACCGCTGCAAACGTCCTGGCCATCACTGTGGACCGCTACGACATCTCAGTGCGACCTGCAAACCGTGTGCTAACTATGGGTCGAGCTGTGGCTCTGCTCGGATCCATCTGGGCTCTCTCCATGTTCAGCTTCTTGGTTCCATTCATGGAAGTGGGCTTCTTCATCAGATCTGGTTCAGAGATTTTAAACCAGACTGCCATAGTGACAGTCTCTCAGATGAATGAATATAACTCAAACCTAGGCTTGTACTACCACCTGCTAGCACAGATCCCCATATTCTTTTTCACAGCTGTGGTAATGCTGGTAACTTATTACAAGATTCTTCAGGCTCTTAACATTCGCATCGGGACACGTTTTCAGCACAACTTACCCAAGAAAAAGCAAAAGCGTAAAAACACCATCTCTTTGAGCACTGCCACACATGCAGAGTCAACAGAGGCTTCACATAGCAGCACTGCAGGGAAGCTTGGTGGAAATGCACCGTTAGGTATGCGGGCATCAGTATCGGTCATAATTGCACTGAGACGAGCAGTGAAACGCCACCGGGAGAGGAGGGAAAGGCAGAAACGAGTTTTTAGGATGTCGCTTTTGATCATCTCTACGTTCCTTCTCTGCTGGACTCCAATAACTATTCTCAACACAATCATGCTCAGCACTGGTCCCAGTGACTTGACTGGACGCCTTCGGCTTGGTTTCCTGGTAATGGCGTACGGAACCACCATCTTTCATCCTCTCCTGTACGCCTTTACTCGGCAGAAGTTCCAAAAAGTTCTCAAGAGTAAAATGAAGAAAAGAGTGGTGTCTGTAGTGGAAGCAGAACCAACACCAAACAATGTAGTCATCCATAACTCTTGGATTGACCCAAGGAGAAACAAGAAAGTCACCTTCAATGACGCTGAGGCCAGACAGAAATGTCTTTGCCCCCAAGAAGCAGAGTGACAAACTGAACTCATGTAAATATGTCAACAATGCACAGAGAAAAATGAGTGAGCACTGTGAACTAAAACATGTGGACAAACTGCAGTTTGGAGGGTTTTGATCGAATAAAGAGATGGAAAGTGTAAAAACAAAGGATAAAAGAGTGGGAAGCCAACTGTGTGCAGATGAAGCTTGAAAAAGGGATGTATGAATGCTTTCCTTGCAACTTAATGGAAGAATGAAATCTATAATGTTGATGTCATTAAGAATTAGGGGTTTGGTGAAAGGAACAAAGTTTCATCTCTACAACCTTCCACTTATGAAATGATTCCTCAGCAGAAAAGAAATGGGTTAGAAATAACTTCTTGGCTTTTATTGTAGACTGTTGAGGACTGAAATAAAAGACAGTATGATTGGAACAGTGTATTTAACTGTAGCTCATGCTGATCAGTGCTCAATGTAAAACAGTATGAGACACAGAAAAGTCGGCTTGTCACCATCTAATAAAACCCAAGGGCACAGCCTTAGTCAGGTTGGCTGTCTGCCGTTTCCTCCTGATTGACTCAAAAAGGGAAACGAAACATCTGAAGAATATGCATTAAAACTATCTGTGCAACATCTACTTCTCATCTTTTCTTTTTCGTTTGACTGATTATTTTAACATTGGGAAGGTGAGTCTAATTACAAGGAGAACCCACAATGAGCAAGCATTGTGCAAGTGACAGGACAGATGGTAAAGATAGACTTTCAAACAACAGCAACCTTTAACAGGTCTGACTCCCACAGGAACCGGGATAAATGTACTCCTTAAAGTTTATCGATAACGACCAGGTACCGATATAATGGCATAGAATTGCTTTTAAAATTCAGAATTTTACAACATCCTTTTAAAAAGATACGAGTTAAAGTATCAGGGGTCTCATTTCAAAAACTCTGCATAGAATCCTCCCTAAAACTGTACTTAAACCCAGCAAAAATAAATAAATAAATAAATTACTCACACACCGCTTTATGGAATCTAAATAAGCTGATCAGCCAGTCATCATCATGACTGGCTGATCCTTCCCCTATCTAATAGGTAGCAGTGGCTGATCTTCAATGAGCGCCAGTGTATCCATTGTGATGCATTATGCAGGAGTGTCACTGCAGTTTTTACATTTTTACTCATCACAATTAAGACATCAATAAGTGTAATTGCAAATACTGATAATCACAAGACATTCATATGAATATTCTGTGATATTATTCTTTAATACAACATATTTTCATTCAGACCGTCATTTTTATTCTCAGAGAGAAGGTGGGCTGACCGTTGGTTGTGTACTCGAGTGTGTGCGAAGCTCTGCAAGTCTGAAAATGAAGCTTAAATCCACCATTTTGCCATCTCACCAGCTGTCCTGCCAGTCTTCTCTTACTCCTGCTTTCCATCGGACACGTAAGCACGCCGTAATGTAATATGCCGTTTTACTTGTGACTTCAAACGTGCATCCCTTCCCACCGCGTGTGATATAGACACTTATCACTCACAAAGGCATACCACCCAGCTGGTCCCAGGAGATCACAAAATCACAGGAGAATTTGAATGACATAAATTAAAGGGCAGTATGCAGGGAAAAAAATTATTCTGTTAAGAAGTAGCATAAACTCACCATCCACTCCCATAGTTGCATATATTTCTGTCCATGCCTTCTCCTTTTTCATGAGCTCTTTGTAAAAGGTAATCAGTGGTATCATATAAAGTGGCTGATTCTTC
Organism: Apricaphanius iberus; assembly: GCA_028564705.1. Taxonomy (NCBI): domain Eukaryota; kingdom Metazoa; phylum Chordata; class Actinopteri; order Cyprinodontiformes; family Aphaniidae; genus Apricaphanius; species Apricaphanius iberus. The sequence goes on from JAPXFQ010001173.1 coordinate 14,848, forward strand.
ACTTCAAGGAGTGACTTCTTGTTCGTGATATAAGAAAAATGAGACACAAAGACGGACTGACTTCAACCCCGGTGTCACAGATAGTTATTATTTATTTTTATTTTTTTGTAGTTAAGCAATCGGAATCTGATCATGTCTTTTATTTGGAAAAAAAGATATGTTTTAGAAGCGCAGAGCCTAAAACATAGACTGAGACACAACACTGAGACGTGTCTGGTGAAAACAGTGATTTCCCACTCAGTCAATAATGTCGGCCCATCATTAATCAGATCAGAGGCTGACTTTCCTGCAGTAAGTCACCACTGTGTATGCAGTAGTCTTAATTTTGGCCACAACACCGTGTCCTAGAACTCTGCTAACCATTGCTAAGCTACTTACAGTACAGACCAAAAGTTTGGACACACATTCTTATTCAGTGCATTTTCTTTATTTTCATGACTACATTGTAGATTCTAAATTAAGGGCATCAAATCTATAAATGAACACATGATGTATGGAATTACTGTATGTACTTAAACAAAAGGGGTGAAATTACTGAATACATGTTATATTCTAGATTCCTCAAAGTAGTCACCCTTTGAGGTAGTCACCAGAAACGGTTTTCCAGCAGTCTTGAAGGAGTTCCCAGAGATGCTAGTATAGTACTAGTATAGTACTTGTTGGCCCTTTTGCCATCACTCTGCTGTTCAGCTCACCCCAAATCATCTCCATTGGGTTCAGGTCCGCTGACTTTGGAAGCCAGGTTGTTTCACAATTTTTGGAAAAGGACTACATAATTCCATATGTGTTCATTCATAGTTTGATGCCTTCAGTGAGAATCTATAATGTAAATAGTCATGAAAATAAAGAAAACGCACTGAATGAGAAGGTTATTACCAAACTTTTGGTCTGTACTGTAAATCTATAAAAGCAATTTTCAACAATGTTTAGATGCAAGGCCATTAGATTACCATATTAAATCCTGCTCGAAACAATGTGCCTAACTCTTGTTTTGCTTGTAAATGTAGTACAGAGACCAGAGAGTGTAGGTCCGTACTGTAAATTGATGTTAAGAGAGAACCTATGCATTAATCTGCTGATAGCTGTATGCACGGAGAAAAGGGCAGTTTCAACGATTTCAGATTAACCTTCTGTCCGTCTTCTGTAGAAGCTCAACAATACACAATTACTGCCAGATATGTTTAAAGTGGCATAATGAAGTGACAACAACCAGGCTCTATGAAACAGCCTCTCTTAATTATTGGGTTTCTATAGAAGCAGTTAGGAGCAGGCTCTAGCACTAGCTCTGCTTTAGCATAATAAATGTTGAAATGAACTGCAGGAGAGTTGGATGAGTGGGCCCAAATACCTCCACAACAATGGAGACCACACTGGCTACTTCAAAACTAAAATATATTTGAAAATGTGTTTATTTAACTAGATCATTCAAATCAACAGCTGGAACTTGTACATTAAATACATTTCTAATATACAAAGTGGCATATTTCAAGTTATGCCTGAAAATGTTGAGGATTCAAGTAAACAGCTCATGAACATGAAATTAGAATGTGACATATGATCAATAAAACTACTTTCTGATGTTACTCTTATTGCACAACCTTTCTCTATCCCTCAGAAACAAAATGCTGCCCATTCTTCTTTACTGAATGTGTGACTGAAAATGTCTACCAATCGCAAATTGCTCTCACGGTTTTATTGTTGATGTTTGGTAGTGCATTCCTTTAAGCGTTCTGAGTTCACAGAAAAGCATGTATTTACTATCGCTCTGCTATTTTGAAAAAAAAGATGGTTTCATTATCTTAGCATAAAAAGATTTTCCAGGACATTTCCAGGACATTTTTAAGACTTTTTCAGCTGCTACAGTATGAGTCATGTTATCACAACTAGGGCTGGGTGATATATACCGATAATATTATTTATGTCGGTGTATATTTGAAACAGATATTATATTGTACCCATAGCGTTATATCTGTATTATAGTTGTGCAAAGATTGTTGTCTTTAAGAATGCCACCTGCTTTCCTCTACCTGTGATGCAACTACTAAAACAGAAGTTTGCTCTAGGTATATATCGTATATCCCAAGCTTAAGAAAAGTGTTATCATTCCAGTCATGAAAATCCCTTACGACTTCCGGTGACGTCATGGTACGTGCAACAGCTTAATCCGTCTGCAGCCCGAGAAATCCCTCAAAAAACCAGCCAACTCTTAAGTTGACACCTGACAAACACAACAAAACGTTTAAGAAAAGGAATATAATGTCTGCACCCAAAAAAGACGCGGAAAAAAGAGGTAAAGCCACAAAAAAAGAGGAAAAAAAGAGACCACGCTAGCGAGCCGCCTCACATGGCCGAATCAGACACCAACAGCATGGCGGAGCTGCTGGCGGAGCTTAGAAATTTACGGAGGGAGCACACAGATGCCTCTCAAGAGACTAAGGCCTCACTGTCCAGAGTCGAAATCACCCTACAGGATGTGCTGGATCGCACCTCCAAGTTAGAACAACAGTTCTCAGAAGTCGAGCAGAGAGTGAGTGACACGGAGGATAAAGCACACCAACATGAGAGAGCTATCCGCTACTTACTCCACAGAGAAGCTAAGCTAACGGCCCGGTGTGAGGACCTCGAGTCCAGAGCAAGGAGAAACAACCTACGCATCTTCGGAGTGAAAGAAGGGGAAGAGAAGGATAAAATGGTGAGCTACATAAATAAATTGTTGCGCGCCTCTCTTGATTTACCGGAAGGCTTAGATCTGTGTGTGGAGAGGGCGCACCGCTCACTGACTATGAAACCACATAACTCCAGCCCTCCAAGATCCATTATAGTCAGATTCTCTGACTATAGACTAAAAGATAAGATCCTTCAAATGGCTTGGAAAAAGCGTGAGGTAAAATATCAAGACCAGCGGATCTTTTTTGATCAGGACTACACCGCAGACGTGCAGAGGAAACGTAAACAGGTCCGGGAGGTGATAAAACAACTACGAGAGAAGAAGCTGAAAGCCCTGTCTCCTTTCCCTGCCCAGCTGAAAATCCACCTGGACTCCGGTGTTAAAATCTTCAAGACCCTGGCAGACGCAGCCCCGGTTCTGAGAGAGATGGGAATTGCTGTACAGATAGAGGAACGGGAGAAACTCCAGAAACAACTGATGCGTAACAACTGGGACACGGCGCAAACTTCAAAGACACCAGGACTGTCAATGACTGATGCGGACTGGGAAGTCTTTGTGCAAGCTGGAAACAAATGATAGGCTACTCAATAGAAATGTAAGTAGATTTACAATAAGTTAGTTATTGGTGCGGATTTTTGTTAATATTAAAAAAAAAAAAAAAAAAAAAATGTAATAATATAATAACTGAAGAAGATAAGTTTAAGAAAACAACAAGTGGTTTGTTGAGATATTCGCATCTAAACAAGGGTTTCAATTTGTTAATTTCGATCTAGTTTCATGCAATATTTAATTTTGATCTCTTTATTTAAGAAAAAAAAAAAATAAATAAAAAAATAAAAATAAAAGGAGTTTGGCAACTAAGGTGAAAAATTGATAATATGAGGGTTTTTTCCCTGCAGATTGAGCGTTATTCTTTCTTCACTTTTCTTTAAAAGCTTCTTTCCCCCATCCCCTTGTTTTTTTGTTTTTTTTTTCTCCCTCTTCCCTAATTTAGGCAACTTGAACTTAGCAAATCGCTTCTAGTTAGTTGCAGCACAGAGTGCACTCCCGGAGAGATTTTCATCTTTTTTTTTTTTTTTTTTTTTTTTTGTCACAACTCTCCGTTCAGTTAGAAACTCGATAATTAGATGATAGTTTCTGTAGTTTTGTGTTTGGAAGTCTGTTCAGGCTTTTTAGTTGGTATAAGTTCAGTTTACCATACCATAACAGATGTACAGTCTTGTGTCGGATGTTTGTTTTGGGCAACATAACCAATGCTAGAACCTGTAACACCTTATCAGTAAGGAATAATAGCTCAGTTGAACCCACATGAAAGAGCTAAAAATAATTACTTACAATGTCCGTGGTTTGAACCACCCTATTAAAAGAAAAAAAATATACACTCAGTTAAAGAAATTGAAGTGCTCAATTGCGCTACTACAGGAGACCCACTTATCTGAAACAGAGCACAAAAAACTAAAGAGGGAATGGGTGGGTCAAGTGTACAGCACTTCGTTTGGGAAAAAAAGAGGAGTGGCAATACTTATAAACAAGACAGTGGACTTCACTTTAAACAAAATTACCCATCATAAATTTGGAAGATTTGTTATGAAAGTAGGCACCATTAGAGAGATGCAGATATCTATTTTAAATGTCTATGCTCCAAATGAGTTTGACCAGGGTTTTTTTAAAGACATAGCAAATGTAATCGCTGATAATGCTGTGGGTATGGTCTTGGTTGGGGGAGACTTTAATGCTGTGCAAGATGGGGGACTAGACAGAACACCTGCAGAGAGGGGCCCTAAAAGCAGAAAAACTATAACACTTAATAATATGATCACAGAGCTAGGACTGGTTGACCCATGGAGAAACAAATACCCAAATTGTAAAGACTATAGTTTTTTCTCTAATGTACATAACAGCTACTCAAGAATTGATTTCTTTTGCCTCTCCCAACAATACTTGCATAAATTGAGGGACTGCCACATTGAACCACTAACACTAAGTGATCATGCTCCGGTCATTTTAAATATTGACTTAGATAAAGAAAATATTTTAAATACTGGAGACTAAATGTCTCTTTGTTATCCGATGCAGAAGTTACACAAACCTTAAAACAACACATGAAGGAATATTTTGAGATAAATGATAACGGAGAGGTAACACCAGGAATTCTCTGGGAGGGAGCGAAAGCAGTTATTAGGGGGAAGATTATCCAGATTGCATCAAAAAAAAAGAAAATTCGCCAGAAACAACAAAATGACCTAGAAAGTAAAATAAAAAGACTGGAAATGGAACAGAAAACTACAGGAAGACATAGCACACTGCTGGAACTTAAAGAAACGAGAGCGGCCTTGGATAACCTTCTCACGTACAAAGCTGAGGGAGCCCTTGGATTTTCTAAACAACGGTATTACGAATTGGGGAATAGAGCCAGTCGATTACTAGCATTCCAGCTCCGTAAGGCCCAGGTGAGCCGTGTTGTATCCAAAGTCAGACATCCTCACCATAATAAAACCGTCTCACATCCGAAAGAAATATCAGACGCTTTTGCATCATTCTACAAAAATTTGTATAGTGAAACAAAATTACAAACTGATATAGAATCTTTTCTCTCCAAATTACATCTACCTGTCTTATCCGAAGATGTATCCCTTCAGATGACAACAAACATTTCGGAAGTAGAGGTTAGGGAAGCTATAAAAAAAATGAAAAATAATAAATCCCCAGGGACAGATGGGCTCCCAGGTGAATGGTACAAGTGGGGCATGGAAGAGCTAACACCAATACTGACTCGGGTTTTTAATCATGTCCTGTCCAACAGGGATTTACCAGTCTCATGGTCGGAGGCCATCATCTCGGTGATCCGTAAGGAGGGGAAAGACCCTACTCTCTGTGAAAGTTATCGGCCAATAAGTCTACTTAATAATGATCTAAAATTACTTACCAGTATCCTGGCAAAAAGAGTGCAAAAAATTATAGCAAAATTGATTAACCCCGACCAGACAGGTTTTATTCCCGGCAGACACGGAACCAACAATATAAGGAGAACACTGAATATTATAACTAGTGCCAAAAAAATAAACAACATTCTATGTTAATTGGTTTTGATGCTCAGAAGGCCTTCGATACGGTGAATTGGCATTTTTTTACTGAAAACCTTGTCTGCTATGGGATTCCACCAAACGTTTGTTGATTGGGTTGGGGTTATCTACACCAACCCAAAGTCTCGGGTGAGAGTAAATGGCTCCTGCTCAGACTTCTTTTTTCTGAAGCGAGGAGTACGACAAGGAGATTGTCTGAGTCCTTTACTTTTCGCCATAAATATCGAACCCCTAGCAACATTGATCAGGCTGAATACCAATATTAAGGGCGTAGGAGACGGACGTCAGACAGAACACAAAGTCTCTCTATACGCCGACGACCTCCTAGTATTCATCAGTGACCCAGTTACCTCCATCCCTGCATTAATGGAAAGCTTAAAAGAATACGCCGAATTGTCCGGTTACCAAATTAACCAATCAAAATCTGAGGCAATGATGTTGGTTGCACAGTGGCCCGGAGAGTTAACGGGAAAATTTAACTTCCACTTCTCGACCCACGGATTCAGATATCTTGGAATTATTATTAGTTCAGATACATCACAGCTGTACAAACTTAATTATGATAAACTACTGCACCAAATTAAAAGTGATCTTGTGAGATGGGAAATTCTCCCTCTGTCCCTGATAGGGAGAGTGGAAACGATCAGAATGAATGTGTTACCAAGGTTGCTTTACATGTTTCAATCTTTACCATTAGAGGTCCCTGTATCCACCTTTAAAACAATTAACAAATGGCTTTCAAAATTTATTTGGGCAAATAAAAAACCCAGAATTAAATTTAAAAGACTTTTAAGTACAAAAGAAAATGGAGGCCTGGATTTACCTAATCTGAGAAAATACTACTGGGTAGCCCAGCTCAGGTCAATGGTGGCATGGATAACTCAAGATAAAGATAAAGTCTATGGGTTGATATGGAACAGAGTGAATACCTAAATATGAAATTAGACACAGCTCCATTCTTAAATCAGGGAACCTGGGGATTGAACAAAATCAATAACCCCTGGATTAAAAATACCCTTAAAATATGGTCACAGGTCAGGAAATACCTCGGACTCCCACTCTCGATATCCAGAGCAGCAGGTATTGCACACAATGATGACTTTTTGCCATGTAAACTAGACACAGGTTTTAAAAAATGGAAAGAGGCAGGGCTGAGCATTATTGGACAGCTGTTTGACGGAGAAACTTTAATGTCATATGAGCAGCTTAGACTAAAATATAATCTTCCAGCCCATGACTTTTTCAGGTACTTGCAACTTAGACATTATTTATCAAATCACAAGGAATGGGATAAACTACGTACATTGCCATCAAAATTAGAACACTTTCTTATGCTGGTAATTAAAGGGAGTATTAATAAAAAAATTATTTAACACATATATAAATATTACAAGAAGAACAAATAGATAGTCTAGATATCAAATCAAAATGGGAATTAGAGATGAATGCCATAATTTCAGATGAAGACTGGACTCGGGCATGTGAAGAGGGACACAAATTAACAAGTAGCCCCTCATGGAAAGAATATGAATGGAAAATAAAAATAAGATTCTTTAAAACCCCCTTTGTGACCTCTAAATTTGGGAATAACTCAAATTTGTGCTGGAGGGGCTGTGGCTTGGTGGGAGACCACACACACATTTTTTGGGACTGCCCAATGTTACTGAAATACTGGCAAAACATTAAAAAGGAAATGAAAAAAATGTCTAAATATAGATTTGCCCTTTGAACCATCTGTTTTTATACTTGGAATCATACCAAAAGATGCTGAAAATATGAAATCAATCTCGCTATCAAAAATACTTCTTCTGACAGCTAAGAAAATGATTACAGTGTCTTGGCTCAGGCCCCAGCCTCCCACAATTGCACAATGGAGGCAAAGAGTTAGAAACGTTTATAATATGGAGTTCATAACTGCTAAACTAAATCTTAATACTGAAGCTTTTTTGGAACATTGGTCACAAGTAAATCTATATGTCAGTCATCATGCAGACTCTTAAGGGAGATCTATCTGTATAGGCACATATACGTTTACAATGTATTTTGTTAAGAAATTTATGTGTGGACATTGTTAGTGATGTACCTGCTAGTGTGTCTCTTGTCACTCTGGTTCTTTCTAACTAGGGGTGATTGAACAGTGAGAAACATAACTCTACAACTTGTGAGCTGATTGCCTGGAGTAATGTCTTTATTGAATGCATCAAAACTTGTACACGGATATTGTATGAGCGATTAGATCTGTGAACTGCCCAGCAAATCATCTGTGCATTGTCATTGAACATTGGACTGTACTGTTCATAATCATTCTGTTGAACTAAAATAAAAAGAAGTTCAAAAAAAAAGAAAATCCCTTACCTTTTGGCAACATTCACTGTTTTGAATCCAAAATAGGTCACCTACATGATTTGTATAGGTATTAGAAAATGTTTTTTCTTTATGTTTATGTGGTAGTTGTGGTGGGGGGCTCTATACTTGAGAGGTGAAGGTTTCACTTATTAACTAGTTTGACTTTTAACCATGGGGTAAAATATCGCATTAAGACCTTCTCAACACCACTAAAAATGAGGAGAATAATCCGCCAAAACCAGTGAAGGGCAACCTGCACGGACACAGCAGCATTAGCCTATGTAATTTTATTTTGCGAGGGGATGACATTCTCAGTAAATGCCCGAGAGACTGGTAAAATGAGGAGGTACTGGAGGAGGAACCATTATGGGAGGACAAGTCCCTACATGGGATCTACCACCGGAACATAACTGAAGTGGCTGATCTCAAGAAATCCTACCAATGGCTAGAGATGGCTGCCCTACAGGACACCACAGAGGCCCTCATCCTGGCAGCAAAGGAGCAGGCTCTGAGCACCTGACTACAGTAAACTACAGTAGTTTTTATAACACACACCTAAAACATAAGATGAAACTGAGACTCAGAGAGGCGGAGTCTTGCTGGCACATCATATAATTCAGAAGTGATTAAAAAAAAAAAAAAAGACATGTAGGTGTTCACAGACACCAGAGGGCTGATGAAAGCCAATATTAAAGCAACCTGGGCTTCCTGCAGCAGAACCACAGGCTGACCTCCTCCACGCCAGACTGCATTAATGCAATGATTCATGCAAGGAGCCCAGACCAAGTAGAGTGTGGATTATGCACTATAGAACAGGCAGACCATCCCTGGTTTGCAGGTTCGCTACTAAATACATCCACTCCCAGTATCCATCTGATATTTGGTTACAGGCTGCTGAAACCACTGAGGCTTGTCAGGTGGCTCCATTTGTTTAATATTGCCTGATAAGTAGAGCAGTGTGGCACATAGATAACCACCAGCACAGACTGGAAAGCTTCAATAACACTTTTCCTCGCTGACAGCTGAGTCAGCGAGGAAAGTAGGTCACAGTCACAGTAGCATAATTCCACAATCGAATGAAGATAAAACTGCAAAGATGTGAGAAACAACAACTTTAGATGAAAAATCTCAAGCAGTCAAAGCAAGCATCAGGTCAGAGCATGGCGTACTGACCCACAAGTCCAGACAGTGGACCTGCTTATACGCTGTTAAAGTGCTCCAGCAGCAAAATCTCATAAGCTACTCCAAGGTGCAACAAACAGGGCAGGCAGCATGTTTGAAACAGAAGGGTGACACATGATAAAGTCTGACACTTACTTTATTTATAGGGAGAAATAAAACAGATCTCCATAATCACAATGCTCTGCAGCAGTGATCTGATAGAAGCCTGCAAACTGGTCTGAAGGCACACACACTACTTTTTCACAGAATCATTGAGATGTGATCACAGACTACTAAAAGGTTATTATGAGGAAATTCCTCAAATGTTGGTCTCCATCTCAGTTTGCCAGTAAAAAACGGGCTTGGTAATGGTGTGCTATACAAATAAAATTGCCTTGCTTGGTGATGACAGAGCCTCCAGCTTGTGCACAAGGTGTGTTCAGAAAACACTTGAAATAATAACTGGTGTAGGACAGCTGGAAGTATTAACCCCAGTAAAATGCGCAACTATAACTAAAATGAGCTCCACCTCTCAACAGCTATATGAGAAAGGTGTAACATAAATAAGAAAGATGATTGATTTGAATAAGGGAGGGCCAAGAAATAAGAGCTTTGACCCATGTCACAGTGTCTGGATGCTAACGCATGATTCTGAATTAACCAAACGATACCGACTAAATTGTTTATTGCAGATGAGGGATGCACTCACATCTCCAACGCGATCAGTCCGGAAATTAAATGTTTAGCGAAACTAGGATATTTAGCCACAGGGAAAATGCAACTTTGCAACGCGGACGACTTGGGTATATCACAACCATCTATCAGCCGATCAATCCACCAAACTCTTAAAGCGCTCTGTCGACCACACATTATCCAACAATTCATCCGTTTCCCATTAGACATCCAGCAACTGCATCGAATTAAAGCCAGTTTCATGCCGATTGCTGGTATGCCGGGGGTGCACAAAGAAGAAAACGTGCACGTCTTCCAATTTATGCAACATATTTCGGATGCCTATATGACGGACATTGCCTACCTGTTGCAGCAGCATCCGTTTTATAAGCGGCGATCTCGAGCCGACACTGGGACTGTAGAGAATACCATCTCTTCTCACAGTCTTCTGATGTTCGAGACACAGCTGGATAAGATGCATTAATGTTTCTGCTAATTTCCACCCATGCCTCCCTTTTCTTCTTATTCGTAATCCCGGCTCCGAATCGCCCTTTGAGGACCGTGTTTTTAAACTTCACCCTCTCTGTAAGTACGCTATTGTGTGTAAGTTGTATGAAGTGTGAGTCTCGTGGCCGACACAAAGATGTCATCATACATCATTTCTGCTATTTGCGATGTTCATAATTAAGCTTTTATCGACATTGAAGTTTTCCATTTCCTGGTTTCACACGTGTCATTCAACAACCAATCACACTGCTGTTCGTCTATTTACTCAGGCATAGGAAATGACGTTTTCCATAGCAACGGGACGTCACTCTTGGCTTACTTTTAGGGATTTGTCCTACGTAAAAGTAGCTCTTAACGCGTTTGTGAATATGTTTTAGATGGCAAATCCTACGTAAGACATTTTAGCGCGAGTTAGGAGGAACACCTGGCGGTAAGATAAGAGTCTTTGTGAGTATGGCCCCAGGTTTCTTATTCACAGGTTCAAGATTCAAAGATTTATTGTTATTATATCCAACGAGATTTCCGTGGTACATGTTTAAGACAGAATACAAGACAAAACAGATTTAACTTTTGACCTTATTTTAGCCTTTTAGCCTTATTCTGTGTAGGGGCTAAAATGGTTTCCATTGTTCATATTAACGCATATTAAGGTATATTTGGAGTTTGAACTATTAAAAGGGCAGTTATGAGTGTTTTAATACAGGATCTCAAGTATCTGTGGTTCACACTGTAATGCTCTAACATGTTCCCATCATGCCAAACCTTGACAGAAGTAGAGGCCTGATTGGACAGTCCAAGTTACGTCATAAAACAAAACTACACACTTTGTTTCAGAGGAATTCAGTTGTAGTGATTCTGTTTTTTGTAACAGTAAATCATGTTGAGCCTCCATATGATATAGAGTCCTCATACTCACATTTCTAAAAAAACAAAGTGAGGCAGATCCAAGAAATACTTTGACATTAAGTGAAAACAAAACTAGATAAACAGTCTCAACCGCACAATTTAAACACGATAATAGAAGTCAGCCAGCACAGATATTTCCTTTAAACATGTATGTACTCTGTGTTTTTGTTTTTGTTTTGCTAACAGCTATCTTTAGTTTGAAATGTGCTATAAAGTCTAAAGGATTTTCTGCCAGCTGATAGTGTTTAAGTGAAGGAAGAGATAAGTAAAGGGCCTTACCCAGTTCATTGATGCTCTGAGCAGCCTTGGTGATCTCCCTGCTTCCCCCCTGCAGCTGGCCCTGCAGCCTCTTGCTCAGGTACAAGATTCGGATGATCCGACGCAGCAGGTCACAGGCCACCTGGAGCAGGCAACAGATACAATATCACTAAAGGATACAAATCACACACTAGTAGCTGTGGCTACAACGTGAATGGAGTGTGAACGGAGTGTGAAAGGCCGCCCCAGGTTGATGTTAACTATACTAAAATATAATAATAGTTGTCTTGGCTAAAATGCTAGAGGCAACATATTGGCAAACACCAACAATGCAGTTAGCATTAAAATGATCCATTAAGTATGTTAAATTTAGCGGTTAAGATTAGCCTAAATTCTGATAAAAGCTGAAATGCTAATGTTAGCTGAAATGCTAGTAGTAGCATCCTGGTAAATAATGACATGTTTGTTAACATTAGCTCAATGTATTCAGTATAATACCATCTTCCTCAATGCAAATGTTAGTTAAAATTAGCTTAAATGCTAATGCTAGCTTTAATGTAAATGTACGCTTAAATACTCGAGACATCATGTTGGCAAAAACTAACACGTTGGATAGCAGTAACTCAATCTATTATGTTTCTTTAGCTGTTAAGTTAAAATTAAAATTCCATTGTTAGCTCAAATTAGGTAAATTTTTATGGTTAGTTAAAACACTACTGGTAGCATGTCTGGAAACACTAACATATAGGTTAACAATAACTCAATCCATTAAGTATGTTAAAATATTCCTAAAAAACAAAAGTTTGCTAAAATCAGCTAAAGTGATATTGTTAGCTTAGATGACACATAGCATGTTTAAAAAAAACAACATGTTGGTTAAAGGTTGAATATGGAACATGGGAACCAAAGCGACATCTAGTGTATCAACGTTGTAGTTGCAACAACAAAACTTTATTTTAAGACGTGCAAATGCCAGGTTCATAGCCATGACCAGCGACAAATCTTAGAGGGTAAGGACTATTTTGTACTAATAACTTTATTTTATATCAAAATATTTTAAATTACAATACTAAACAAAAAATAAAGATAAGAAAATATGGGTCAAAGGCAACGAGAAGTCTTTGAACTTATCATCCTATTTCTAAGGCTGAGAGGGTGTCTCCCCTCGGTGATGTTCTCTATAAAAGTCATCATTTATACTTTAGAACTTACATAAACATTCGACAGTTTTCTTATCATGCGTATTTGACTAAGGTCTGTGGTTGGAGACCTATGTCAATACAGAAAGCTAACTAGAACTATCTTTATAATAGCCACTCAACCATTGGCGTCATTTTAACCGGGGACGCCGGGGACATGTCCCCAGCAATACTTATGATTGACAGGTTTGTCCCCACCGAGCCTGATGCGGAAATTTTTACAGCCACTTCTGCTACCAGCAAAGTTTCCGCATCAGTATCTAAACAGAATATTATTTAATTCACTCAATTCCAGTTTCTTATGCATGTTTCTTTCTGCTCATATACAGTAGAGCTGAAGATCTTTGCCCGAACCCGATCGGGCTTAATTTCTATCATTGTCCACGGTCTCGGGTTGAGCTCCGCCTTTTATGGTTATATGATCATCTCATTAGCGCAATAATTTATAACAAAGCGCTGCAGTGAGCCACTTACATTATTGTACCTGTCAAGATGCTCCAGGCACCCCAGGCGTCATGTGAAAGACCCACTCCTCTCAGATGAAAACATTCTCCGACTGCTGCGCTGCGCTCTCACAGAAAATGCTGAAGTATAAATGCACTATTATCCCAAGTCTCAAGTTGCAGAAGTCTCCTGCATTTATATAGCAGCTCCCTGATGCTCACAAGTAAAATAAAATCTCCTGAAATCTACAGGAAGCGGTCAGGAGCGCAGAAAGAAACGCACGCAGGCGAGACGGACTTTTATGCAACAGAAGCGGTTAAAGCTTCATATAGCTGCAGACTTAAAAAAGATTATAAATCAACATGCCTTGCAATTATTCTTATTCATTTATCATTTTAAGCTTCAGATAGGCGGCCTATTTATGTCATTTTTTAAAAGACTGGTACCCGTTTCCACATGGAACAACTACAGTTCTACAGTTCCTTTGCTGATAACGCAGGTCCATCCTTTTCTGATTCGCTATTTGGTGGATTTTTTAATAGCACAATTTAAATGCTTTCTAACGCACATTGTGTTTTGCGCCCTAAATGATTGGAGGCAACCATTAATCTCCTCGTTATGTCTCCCCTGCTTGCCAAGTTTATCATGTCTGGTTTTAATAATTTTCTCATCCAGAAGAAAAAAAAAGACGCACAAAAAACTGCCTATAGTTATGTTCAACACTAGGAAACAACACCTGGCTGCTCAGAAGCTTTCAGGGGAGAAAAAAACGCACCGAGCGGCGCAACAGCAGAGAGACCGTAGGCCTACTGTGTAATACTTTATGTTTTAGTTCTACAAAGGTTTGAGTGTTAAAACTAAGGAGAAATGTGACAAAATGTTAATGTATGTCTGAGAAAAGTTTAAAAACGTTTGTGGCAAGGGGTTTTACAGCCTTAAAAGATAATAATTGTAAAAAAAAAAGAAAAGAAAAAAAAGATTACTTTGTAGAAGTGTGGGTTATTTTTAGAACCCCAACAATAAATGAGGGACCATTGTAAATTAAATTTAATGGGTCTGGTTTATTTTCTACTGGTGAGTAGCAAGGAACAAAATATTCATGCAATACTTTTGCTTGTTTAAGACTCCCAAAGATGATATGTTGACATACTGGATTTGTGTAGAGAACATGCCAGAATACTAGCCTACTTTGCCCTGAAGGCGTAAAAATCTCGCTATCTCTGCATCCAGCTTCCAGAGAGAGACACTTCTGCGAAGGAGCAACGGAGAACCAGGGAGTGGACAACATTTCCATCACAGTTAAAAAATCAAAAAGAAAAATAACTTGATCCATTATTTAAAGTAGATTATAGTGCAGTGAATTATTAGTCTTTCATTATACTGCAGCTGAAATGTATATGCAGAAATCACTGTGCAGAAACCAAGCACTGTGTCCAGTCTGGCTTTACCTAGATTTTTCATCCCTGAACCGCCAACGCATCCTCTCTCCCAATTCGTCACATATGGACGCAAGATCAGACTCCTGACCATGCGTCCATATGTGACGAGTCAGGAGTGAGGATGACTTGGAATCGCTGGAAGTGCTGCATGGATAGCAATGGCATTGCATCATCAGCGCGAAAAATTCCCTCCTGCTGCCAACACCAAAACAACATATGAACATTTTCATCTTTGGGACTCTGAAACAAAACATCAGTTATGTCCGCTCACATTAAATAAACTTCGTCCCGCGGAGCCGTGAAATTCAATTTTGTTTTTTTCCCACCTGAAACAACTTTATGCCGATCACCCACAGGTAGCTGCCCTATTGCAGGACTGTCAGCTGTAAGTTAAATTTAAAGATTATCCACACAGAACGGTGTTGGGGTTTCAGAAGGAGCGCGTTTTATTTTTGCGCATTCTTCTGGTGCGAGTAAATCTGATATTCAACATTGTTCTTTGTGCTACGGTGTGGATTTTAATCATTCTTCCCAACCAACAGCACAATGTTGGTGATGTTTAAAAAAGGAAAACAGTTAAACCTATGGCTTTTAACTTGTATTGATTTACTAAAGAAGCAATTTTCACCAAGTTTATAGCCTACTCTACAGTGAAAATTGTAATGGGACATGAAACGGATGAATACTTAAAGGCTATATAAATATTTAATAAGTGTCCCCACCAATCATCAATCCGCATTCAGGTTAATAGTTACGTCCCCAGCAATTTTAAAAACAAACTGACGCCCTTGCACTCACCATAGCTGTGAAAGTGAGCCTGCTATACTGGACAGAGCAGAGGATTTTACTCGGTGTGGAGGTTGCTGGGTTATGATCAGTGCTCTCATATCTAGGTTCAACATCATATAATGAACTCAAGTATTGCAAAACTATTTAACTGACAGCTAATGTTAGTCCCTACCCTAGCATCTTAGACATTAGTATCTCACCTATACATGAGAAACTTTGCAATTTCCACATGCATTTTGATGCGAACATGTGAACATTTTTCCTTTGTGTCCATCTGTTGTAGGCTTCACCTACAGAAACTCTGGTTTTAGATCTTATAAGGTTGCTCCTCTTCTGAGAAGGATAACGACATCTACGGGGCTCAGACACAGCACCTTTACTGCTCCGGGCGGTGTTTACAAAAGTATTTGGCAACCTGTATTGGCGCCTGACATTGGCTGGAATACGTGAATATAAACACAGTATCCTTCCCGTAAAAAGAGATCTTTTATTATGAATTTAGTTAAAATAAAACTTTTAAAAGAAATGGTGTACTTTCATTGTGCAGACCTCTAAATACTGTGTGGAGGTATTACTTTTTGAAATAGATAGCTTTTAAGAAAAAGGTTGAATATGGAACATTTAACTGTATCTCAATCCATTCAGTACATTATCTTAAGATAAATCAAAATTAGCTAAAATGCTAATGTTAACTTGAATGCTAGTTTTAGTATAATGAATTACGATACCAAGCTGCTTAACGATATCTTACCCTATTTCTAATGCCTATGATTGCCTAAACATACAAGTCTGCATAAATCCCCTTTAAACATAATCACCGTTTCCTAGATGTTGGAACAATGTTTGTATGTTTGTATTGAAATTACTTTTCTTGTAAAGTGCCTTGAGATGAAATCTGCAGCAAAATGGTACTATATAAATAAAATAAATTGATAAAATATTAGCTAAATTATTGCTGTAGCTTGATTTAGATCAGAAGACCAGATTAGATTAATTGTCCTTTGAATTTAAAGCATGTAGTGGCCAAACGCTGCATTAACTACTGTTTACAGCGACTATAGAGCCCTGTTCTGGTAAAACTGGCTGTTGTTGAAGTGACCAAACACAGGTATACAAAATTTCCCTTACAAAATGAAGTCTGGTATCAAGATGGGAACCCAGCTCAAACCACGGCTATGCTCTTAATCATCAAGCCCCCTGGACTAAAATAATACATTCTATGAAAACTTGGCGTACTCCCTCACCACCTCGTGTTGGTTTATCTGGCAGCTGATGTGGATAGGGACCAGACATTAATTCTATACAAATCATTTCTGTTTGGCCCCCTGTAGAAGAATGCAATAGGATCCCTGTGTTGATAAGCAGGAGAAACGCCACAACCACTAAAATAAAATGCAAATGTATGCCCTGTATGAAGTAATCCACGATGGACGAGCTCCTTAAAACCCTCAAAAATCTGTTCAGCTACTACTCGACTACAATCATGATGTGAAGTATTGGCTGACTGCAAATTTCCTCCAACTTAATGATTCAAAAACGCAAATAAAGCAGTATGGAAAATGATCCACAACCAAGTCCCTTCAATTGGCTTTATTAAACAGTAGGTCATTCCTAATTCATGATTTAATTATAGACCATAATCTTGATATTAGATGTTGGATGTAAACAATGAGACACATATTGATTGACTCCGCACCTAGAATTTTTATATGAGAGCAGGAGACGGAGGATGGATTCAGACCTGAACATTCAGAAACAAAAAGACAAGGTCAGCCTTCCATCACCTGAAGAATATTTTCAGGACAAAAGTAAAGATGCTCCAGAAAGATCTAGAGAAACTCATCCATGCATTTACTGTATCTTTAGACGGATTGATCTCAGGTCTACCTAAAAAGTCAGTTAGACAGCTGCAGCTGATCCAGAACGCTGCTGCTCGTGTTCTTACTAGAACCAGGAAAGTAAAACACATCACCCCAGTTCTAAAGTCATTCCACTGGCTCCCTGTAGCTCTGAGAATAGACTTCTAAATACTCAAGTCCTTATACCACCTCATGAAGTCTGTTACTGACCGTTTGAGAAGAAACATGCAAATTAATGGCCTGATGGAGGTCATTCTGCAGGGCTATAGCTGTGCTGCTCCTGTTCCTCCTAACACATAGATGGAGGTAGCGGTCATGCTGCTGGGTTGTTGGCTTCCTACAGCCTCCTCCACGTCTCCTGATGTACTGGCCTGTCTACTGGTAGCGACTCCATACTCTGGACACTACGCTGACAGACACTGAAAACACTGTCACAGCTCACATTGATATGCCATTCTGGAGGAGCTGCACTACCTGAGCAGCCAGTGTGTCTCGTAGACTCCGTCTCATGCTAACATTTGAGTGAAAGCAGCACCAGCATTCAGAAGTGACCAAAACAACAGCCAGAAAGCAGGAACTGAGAAGTGTTCTGTGGTCCCCACCTGCCGAACACCTCCTTTACTGGGGAGGGGGGTCTGGCTAATTACCTATACGGTAATTTCCACCTGTGCTCTGGTCCACTTGCACAACAGTATGTGAAATTATCAATTAGTGTTGCTACGTGAACGGTTTCATTTTAAAAAGTTGGGATTAACTTTAAGTTACATTGTGTTGTTTAAAGTGTTCCTTTTATTTTTTTTAGCAGTGTATGTTATTTTATTTCTAATCATGTAAAACAGATTTTTTGGCGTGACCTTAAAATGGACACAATAAAGCTTATATAGCAAATACCCCTAAAGTTAAATAAAATGAGGAACACCTATCATCTTGATGTGATAAAGTTGAATGTCAGATGAACCTATTGTTGCCAAATGTGGTTTGCCTTTGGGTTATTCTATAGATTGCATCAGGATATCAACTTTGTTTTGGTTACACAGTGACAACTTCTGATGCATTTATTTGACCCAAGATCTAATAGGAATCTAATGACTTTTACTAGGTTTTGAAACAGAAGAACAACTTTTTACCAGGACTGTAATAAATCATCCATGAGAAGGTAGATAAAGTTTAGAGTTACCTGTAGTCTGGCTAGCTGGGTGATTCTGCCCACAATCTTGTTATAGGGATCAACGATCTTTGTCCTTATCCTGGAAAGAAGGGTGGTTTTATAACTGACCAAAATACAGGTGTTTTCTACCTCCGGAGCTTCTCCAGAGAATCTAAAAACTCTGAAGTTTTCACAAATATATGGGAAGAAGGTTTAAACTAGAAAATAAAATAAATATCAAAAAATAAACTTGGAAATGTCATAGTATATGTAAAAAACGAATTTCCAACTCAACCCAGAAAATCAATTACTTTTGAAGTAACATTTAGATCTCAACTGAAGATTCAGCTCAGAAGTGTAGCAGCTAAACCTAGAGCCGTTTTTAACTCCTCTGGGTTCATGCTCTGGCTACAGAAGACTCTCCACCCTAAGCTTTTGCAACTGTTCATTCCTGAAGTGCCTGTCAGCTAAAGAAGCCATCAACTCCTTCCATGGAGAAAAAAAATGTACTCCAATATTGAGAGAACTCATTAACACACACCACTCAGACACTTTGTGATCCTCAACGATCACAAACCGTAGCAAATTAAAAACTTGTGTTTATAGTATCAGCATCAGGGAGAGTTTCCAAAGCTGAGTATATTCAGAGCCTGATAGTTTCTGGTTCAGCTGGTCTGTTGTCAAGTTGCTGAGATCATTCAACTCTGAGCTTCAACTGAGCTTTAAACACCCTGATCATTCAAATTGGTTATTTACCTGTCAATAGCAGCCTGTAGGGCCACAATCCTCGTCTGCATCATCTGAAGAACCCCTGAAAACAACCAGAGATTATTCTTTAAATTGTAAATGAACTGAACTTATATAGCACTTTTCTAGTCATACTGACCACTCAAGCGCTTTACATTAAAGCCACATTTACCCATTCACACTCACATTCATACACAGACAGCCAACATGGCTCGGTAGGACGATGTTTTTTGGGGGTTAAGTGCCTTGCCCAGGGGCACATCGACATGTGACTGGAGGAAGCTGGAATCGAAGAGTAGATTTAAAAAGCTTCCTGTCAGAATGCACTGCCTCCATCTGTTGGTACAGATCAGAGACTGAAGCTCTGTAAAGATGTTTTAAAAAAAGAAAAATGCAATTTTAAAGCTTTATAATGAAAAATAGGGTTACGTTTATACATCAGGCAAAACCACATCAAATCCGATTTTTTTTTTTCTCCACGCGACCCATATCCGATCATTTTATGACAGTCTGAAAAGCACAAATCAGATCTTTTCAATTTGGACCCAGGTCAATTTCATATGTGTTATCAAATCCGATACATATCTGATGTTTTTGAAAATGCCTGCAGTCTGAACAGTCATGTCGCATTAAATCCAGCTTATATGTAACTGACATGAGACAGACCTCACTAATCTGTGCGGGAGGAGACACATGCTTGAACAAGCATGATGGTGGAAACTGAAGAAACAGCTACTCAATGGTTATGTTTTTTGACTTGATTAGTATGAGAGGGGACAATTTCTGTTTGAAATTTGAATGAAAGTACAGATTTACGTGGCCAAAGTCAGTACGTTTACATGCAGCACGAGAAAGTCAAATTATTGCCTTAGTCCGACTGAATTCAGACTTAAAATGCAGGCATACACCTTAGTGCGGCTGGAGTTGAAGCCAACTGGAGTTTTAGAACCTTGGCTAATCTTGCTGGATAATGCGATTCAAATTGGACTACTCTGCAACATGACATGTAAACTGGGACTCGGCTCTCAACAGGGGGAAATCCCTTAGTTTGATTACTCCAAAATGGTTAATTTAGGACATGTTCACACATAGCAAAGTTTTTTTTTAAAACAAAGATTTTCCTCCGCTCCTTGAAAAAAAAATCTCCATCCACACATAACCGGATAAATTCGTTTTTCAGCACATCCATAGACGTGGCAAACCAGTAGGGGGCAGAAGTCTCCCAAATCTATCCTCTAACTTCAGCACGCAGCAGTCATGCAGCTTGTAAAAGCAAACAAACAAATCGCGCTTTAACAATCGATGATGCCAACACAGCTCTGAGGACATAAATGCTCTTTTTGAGATTAAACTCAGGTCGCACATGTGATGTTGGAGCATTTATTGTTGCGGATAGTAACGTTACGGCTCTTAAAACTCAGTTTTCAACCGTCCACACGCAGATACTGAAAAAATGCAAATCTCCACATTGGCCGGGGTTTTTTAAAAGATTTGTTTTGATGTCGAAAATCTCCGGTTATGTGTGAATGACAGGCCAAACCGTAGAAAAATCTCTCAGTTTTGTGCAATACCCGGCTGTGTATGGACAGGGGTCCATACACAGCCAATTTTTTTAAACACAAAAATTTTTTTTTGTGTTTAATATGTAGAGCACATGTTTTAGTGTTGGATAGTCAGAGCTTTGGAGTGTTACAAATGGGCATAAAAGTATATTCTTACCACGTTGTATTTTTTTGTTTATCGATCGTGAGATTTTCAAAAATTGCGACATTGTTCCTCCAAATGCACAAAAAAGTGCTAAAAAAAACTTCATAGAGAAATATTATATAATATCACATAAAAGTTTCATTTTTTGCATGAATTTCATCCTTAGCTTCAGTACTCAAAATATATAGAAATTGAATGTTTCTCAGATTTAACCCCTTTATTGCCAGATTTATGATAAAAACCTGGGCAGTAAAAAAAATGGCAAAACTGAAAACAATAACTTGTTTTTTGTGTGTAATGTCCAGAGCACATGTTTTAGGGGAGGTTTGTCAGAGCCTCTGAGTGTTACAAATGGGCATAGAAATATATCCTTATCACTTTGTATTTTTTGTTTATTTTAAGATTTTCAAGAATTACGACGTAGTTCCTCCAAATGCACAAAAAAATGCTCATGCAAACATAGCCAGTTGAACAGTTTGTCAGAACACAAAGAACAGTCATGTGTGTGGGTTGGTCGGTGTGTGTGTGTAGGGGTTGTGTGTGTTTGGGGGGGGGGTTAGTGTTAGAGAAAAGGGATGAAAGGACCTCCTTATCCTTCATCTGTAGCAGCTGTGTGGGAAACTCTGGCTTGTTGCGCCGCACTGTTCCCACCAGACACATTTTGTTTTTCAGCAGCTCTTCTCCAAGGGCTAGTGATGTAAAAAAAATTGTCTGTGGTCATGGTGTGGCCTCTCATTCCCTCTTCAGCTCCAGCACCATTCGCTTCCCCTGCCCCCTCTCTGCAGGGGCGAGGAGAGAACTCTTGCCGAGATACGCGATTATGCCCCAGGCATATGATGACACCGCGCCACCCACAGCTTCAAACCATGCCATCAGAATACTAATCAATTTCAGGGGCATGGCAGCCTTGAAAATCGGCCTCCCGTCTCCTCCCCCCAGACGCTTTTAGTGGACTCATCCCAGGAGCGATGCACTCCAGCTAGAATGAGCAGCCCGAGTAAAGCACGGAGCTCCACGGCATCAACATCAACCCAGTTGGCGCAACTTCTCCTTCCCTGTGTATTTCTGTGATTAAATATTATGTTGAGGATTTCTTCAGTTAAAAAATTTTGTTTACTGTCCTCAATACAATGAATTCGGCTGATCGCATAGTGGGTGATCCCGGGACGGCGGATGTCTTGTGGCCGAAAAGGAATGCGGATATCAGGCGTTGGGGACCAGGTGATCCCACTCCTTAAAATCCATGAAGGACTTGTATTCCCTTCTTGCTCCTCCATCTCCTCACCTGAATCATTTTCTGCCTCTCCTTCCTCATCACAATCAGGCCCCAGAGCCAAGGTTTCATCATCCACTTCATCATGAGAAGTGCTGTCCTCCGTGGATGATGTTTGCGCAGCATCCTAATCAAAATCCCTGCAAAAGTTCTAGGGCTTCAATTGCGTTGTACCTTCTTCTCATGGTTGAGGTAAAAAGAAAAAGAAAACTTTATCTGAGTCAGGTATATAAGCTTTGTTTCAGCCAGGACACCTGTGTAAACAAACCAAGCCGTACAAGTGTTGTTTTTTGTTTATTCTCTAGCCTGCGTCTTTGAAGTTAATCCGTGAGAAACTTGTTCTCATGCTCAGATTAAATGTTTGCATCTGCTTTTTAGATGTTGACATTATAATACGCAACATTAAATATGTTGGTATGTTTTAGAATTTTTGCAGCATATTGAATGATTTTTCAGGCATCGATGAAAATATAATATTTGAACGGAATACATTAGAACACCCCCCCCACACACACACACACACACACACACACACAGGTGTTAGACTGTGCAGTCTGAGGGCAAGGCCCCTCAAAAATCCTACAATTTAAGTAGGAGGTTTAGACATTGCCATGCCATAAATGGAGAAAATTTGCCATCTGATCAAAATCAGTAAAAACTACAATTTAGGCCGGGGCATTTGTAGAAACCCATACCGAATATAGAAAAAAATTATTTATCCTAATATTTAGGCTCATTAGAAAAAAAAGTTTACATGGAAGTCAATGGCGCAAAAAAATGACAAAGGAGGAAATATGCTACTTAATGCCATCAGCATGATATTAAATGACGTAAGTAAAATAATTTTATACTTTTGGGTAAGTTCCCAAAAAATACACAAACTAAAAAAAATTACATAAATTGCTTTAGCACAGCCAAAATTATTCACAAAAACACACCTGTTTGCGCAAAAAAAAAATACAAAAGGAGGATAAGAGGGTTAAATAGAAATCTTTTAATTTACTGAAATGTTTGTATAATTGTATTGAAATGACTTTTCTTGTAAAATGCCTTGACATCTGTTGAGAATTTGTGCTATATAAATTAACTGAATTGATAACAGAACTTAATAAATAAACAAAAATTCTGAGCACATTCTGGATGTGCCATCATTTGTAGTGCAACTAGATGAAGAAAGAGCTATCAGCTGTAAACATGGAACCATTTTAATAGGCTATATAAATTCAAACTTTATGAAGTGATTTTCATTCAAAAATTGCATCTGAAAGTGCCTTAAAGATTAAAATGACCCCACATCAAACCACATTCTCATCCCTCCCCCACAGAATTAAAAACATGATCATAGTTATACCCCCGAACCTAACTCTCATGCACACACACTTAAAAGCAACAGCAAACAAGGACATTTGGCCGAGTACAAATGAGCCAGGTCAGGTAAGGAAACGCCATCAGAGGAGCCATCTGCAAAGGCAGCAGCGGATCGACAGCAGCAGCGGACGCACCAACCCTGAACACCCAGAGAAGGGAGGGCTAAAACCTCCCTCCCAAATGACAGTATGTTTGTTATGTTGAATGTGTCTGTTCATTAGCTGATGAGACATCCATGTTGTTCACATGTGAATCTGCCTCAGAGGAAAGTTCTTCACTTGGACTAACTGTGGATGAGTGAATGCGTGACTGATGAGTCAGACACACTGTTGAAGATGGAGGAAGGTGAGCATGATCTTAAAGTCTTCTCCATGTTAACCCAGATCATCACACAGTAACACAACATTTACATTGATTCTGATCTATGTGACCTTGATGACTGGCGACCTGTCCAGGGTGTACCCCGCCTCTCGCCCGTTGACAGCTGGATATAGGCACCAGCCCCCCCGCGACCCCTTGAGGACTAAGCGGTTCAGAAAATGGATGGATTTCTCATAGATTTTGTAAAGAAAAGCTGAACAATACCTTCAAGAGACTCAATCCCTGTTGCCTGAGCCAATAAGTCTTCATGTCTTGCTACAACCTGGAAAGAAAGGAAAAATACACAGAAAAAAACACAGAAGTGCATGATAAAATGGACTGAATTTATATAATGCCCTGCTAGTCATTTTGACCACTCAAAATACTCTACACTGGAGATACATTCACCTATTGACACAAACCAGCATGCATATTTTTATACACTGATACACAGATCAGGTGAAGTGCCTTTCCCAGAGTCAGCCATCTCTTACCTGAAGAACATTTCCAGATTAGAATGGAACATATGATGTCTGTTTGTTGTCTGTTAGAACAGGTCTATAAAGCTATTTGCATAAAATCACTGTCACAGGAAGAGAGCTCAGCAGCTGAACTCCTGACACTGTCAGTCCCACTCAGATATGCCCCTTTCCACTAGGCCCAGTATGGAACAGTTTGGAACGGGTAGGTTGTGTTTGCATTACCATCTCAAAAGAACTGTAGTGGGCGAGGACATGGGCGGGCTTAGTTTAACAAAAGCTCCAGCAAAAAGCATCTCTCTTCTGTTGTTGAAGATTTAATTTTTGAAAACAGATTTTTTTTTAACCAAAGTACTACTTAGACTTTCATAGCTCAGAGTGATGTCAATCTAGCCATCTTGTTGTACAAGGATACTTTCGCAGCTTGTTTTTAGCTGGACATTAAATTCAAGTCAGCTCCAGGACAGGATTGCAATAAAAACAGGTTTTTGAAAATATTTTTTATCACTTGCAGTTTTTTCTTATGAAAAAAAATCAGGTAGGAAAAAATTGATCAAAATCTGAAATCAGATTTGGTATTTTAAAAAATCAGATATTTAATTTTTAAGCCATATCTCCCAGCCCTAAGTATTAATTCGCTATTCTGAACCTTTAATCCTGTAAAATAAGAGGGGTTTGGCCCTTGTTTAACAATGTTAGCCAGGGGAATCATATTTTGACACAAAAATAAATAGAAGAAATAGTGCATTGAAAAATCTCAAATTAAAAGTACTGTTCTGCAATTAAAATTGTGTTTTTGGTTTCATTTATTGAAATACAAAACCTAAAACTTCAAAAACAACATGTTTTCGTTCCAGATTTTACAACATATCTGTAAAAATATGATGATCTGAGATACATGCTGAACAATGCATTGAAGATTGAGAAGACCTTGTGCATTTTGGGGGAGCAAATTAATACATTTGTTAATCTAGAAAAAGTATTTTTTCTGATATCAGGAAGCTTTCTGTGAACCTACTGTTAAAAAGAGGTCCAGCTCCCATCATGACAACATAGTGACACACATGGATTCAATAGTATATATATATATATATATATATATATATATATATATATACACACACACAGTCAAGATCCCGCATTGTTTAAAAACTTATATAATTCGCGACTTGCACTTATTTCTTTTTAATTTTAGGCTGCTTGCAGTTAACTGCAGTGTTCTGCTTATTTGAAACTTTAACTATAGCTTACTCTGAGACAAACAAACAACTCCAGACCAATCAGCTGCTACCACTGCTGTGTAGGAGTGAGAGGGATATCATGTTAACGGACCAACCAGTCCATAGGTGGGCGTTTCGGGTCGCTTCGGCACACTTGGAACCAAGGCAGAGGTAGTCTGAAAAACAGGGTCGGCTGGGGTCGGTTTGGAACGGACACAGGTAATGGAAACACGCCAAAGCGTCCCGTGTCGTACTGGCACTAGTGGAAATGGGGAATTTGTTTCCATATTTCCATCTGTCATGATTCACTAAACCTCAAAAAGGTATCGCTAGGCGAATTCAGTACCTTTGAATATTTTGCTACTGAAACAAACGAACCAAACAAAGTCCTTTTTGTAAACATATAACGACCCCCAAAGCCAAACACAAACTTCTTTAACGACTTCAATGACCATGAAGTGGGCGAGGACATGGGCGGGCTTAGTTTAACAAAAGCTCCAGCAAAAAGCATCTCTCTTCTGTTGTTGAAGATTTAATTTTTGAAAACAGATTTTTTTTTAACCAAAGTACTACTTAGACTTTCATAGTGAGAGTGATGTCAATCTAGCCATCTTGTTGTACAAGGATACTTTCGCAGCTTGTTTTTAGCTGGACATTAAATTCAAGTCAGCTCCAGGACAGGATTGCAATAAAAACAGGTTTTTGAAAATATTTTTTATCACTTGCAGTTTTTTCTTATGAAAAAAAATCAGGTAGGAAAAAATTGATCAAAATCTGAAATCAGATTTGGTATTTTAAAAAATCAGATATTTAATTTTTAAGCCATATCTCCCAGCCCTAAGTATTAATTCGCTATTCTGAACCTTTAATCCTGTAAAATAAGAGGGGTTTGACCCTTGTTTAATAATGTCAGACATGTTTTGACACAAAAATAAATAGAAAAAATACTGCATTGAAAAATCTCAAATTAAAAGTACTGTTCTGCCATTATAATTGTGATTTTGGTTTCATTCATACAATACTGTATATATACAATAGTATATACACAGAGAAGATAATTCACGACTCATACTGATTTATTTATAATTTTAGGCTGCTTGCAGTTAACTGCAGTGTTCTGCTTATTAGAAGCTTTAACTATAGCTTACTCTGAGACAAACAAACAACTCCAGACCAATCAGCTGCTACCACTGCTGTGTAGGAGTGAGAGGGATATCATGTTAACGGACCAATCAGTCCACAGGTGGGCGTTTTGGGTCGCTTTGGCACGCTTAGAACCAAGGTAGAGGTAGTCCGAAAAAAAGGGGTCGGCTGGGGTCGGTTTGGAACGGACACAGGTAATGGAAACACGTCAAAATGTCCCGTACCGTACTGGCACTAGTGGAAATGGGGCATTAGAGCCCCTCTAAACAGTTCAGTCACTATGATGCAAATTATCCCTAGTTTATACTTCAGCAAGTTAGCACGTAGACATCTTGACTGATTTGTCTTTCTTCTATACTTCTCAGTTGGTGTGGTAGTGTTGCAAAGCAATTCCCCACCAGGTTTTGCTGTTCTCTACACCTCCTTGTGCTCAACATAGCCAACAGACCAGATTAGATCAACTGTCCTTTCAATATAAAGCATCTAGTTCCCAAAATCTGCACTGACTACAGATTACAGCAACTATAGAGCACCATTCTGGTGAAACAATCTCTGGCTGTTGTTGAGCTGAACAATCACAAGCATAAGCTCTCCGTTGACAGAGATGCATAGTTAGAAAATTGGCCCCTACTCCGTCCTTGCGTCAATAGATGATGGCGTTGCGTCAGAGACAGAGACGTAGAAGTATAAACTAGGCTTTAGCGCTTACAGCAGTGACATGAGGTGACGATCAGGACTGGTGAGACACAGACTGACTTTTCTGGAAATGGAGATATTAAACCATTTATTTAACAATATGATAGCAAGAAATATATATATATATATACACACATACAACACTATTAATATCAATAATTCATAATAATACATGTAATATTCTGTACAAAAACGATTTCGGACGATCTATGTTTTTTTTGTAAAATAGAAAATCATGTATGATCTTCCCTTGTTTGCATATGAAGTGTGCCTATCCTGCTCCACACCACTCATGTAAAAATTATATTTTGTCTGTGTTGTTAAAGATCTGAGTGCTCTACTGGATATTATCCATAAGATGAGCATTGTCCTAGACTCCTTCTATTCTGACTGCTTACAGACTTTTCTATGTGTAGAGGATGATTGTAGTTTCACCTTGTGCATACTTGGCCTAGCACTGCCCCCTATCAGTGAGCCACAGTAATTTCTGCCTCGCCCTGCACATTCTGACTGTAAATTTAAGGCCAATCAGGAAGACTAAACATGTCACACACAGTTCTTAAATGTATAACATTAGCATGTGTTGTACCTGTGTTATCAAACATATTCATCGAAGACATAAAGAAAGACAGCAAGGAGCACAGGCCAGTTGCCTGCTTCATTCACTGTGTGGGACACAACGCCACCAGAGGGGAGGCCCAACACTGTGCTGCCTCACCTCAAACTTTACTTTGACTCACTCCACAAATTTACTATTATTTTATATAAAGTCAGTAATTTTGACAATATAAATGTTGAAATATTATAGGACAAAAATATATGAAACAGATGAGTTGAAGCATTTTTTTTTAGTGCTTATTTTACTTGTCTCTCATGTCTGTCCTGACGGCACACACTGGGTTGCAGACCACACTCACTCATCTTGTTGCTAGGCTGCGGTTTTATCACAAATGACAATGGTATGGAATTGGAATTGGTGGGTGGAGTTTGCCTGGTAAGATTCATTTATATGGGCATTCCACTTATTGTTATATCAAAATAAGCGGCTTGTAAAAGCACAAGTTTTTTACTGTACAAATTTACAGAAAAATATAGATGGATGATTTTTAATCATAACTGCATAATATGTCTGCTTTAAAATACTTATTGAAATCAGTTTATGTAGCATCAATTCACAGCACATCATCTCAAGACAAAGTCATTCTGATGTCCTTACAAGCTCTAGAGAAACATTTTACATGCATTTATCTAAAGACACACGTTGAATGTTATTGGTTTCATCCAGGTAATTTCGAGGACATACTGGTTTAAATAGCACATTATTCAAAATAGGATAACATGTTAATGGGAATTGTATTCATTGTAAACAGGAAGAAACAGGTGAACATATTATGATTATTTGTAAGAAATATACAATGCAAAGGAATATGATACAAAATCTTAAAAAAAATTAAAGTAAGATATAGAATAACAGAAATGTTGGGGGAAAATAATTTTGTAGATTCTCAATTAAAGGCATCAAAACAATGAATGACAGGTCAATAGAAAAGTTATTAGTATGTTGATTGATTGCATATTTGGTTATTTGTTATATCTAGTCTTACTTAAACTTAAAAAACTGAATAATCCTCCTCCAAGAGAAGCCTTGTTCTACATTTTTACAGGGACTGTTAGAACCTTTCCAGACTTGTAACTCAGAACATTTGAGTCATGAATAAAATTATGTAGTCAAAACTAGTGCAGTAAAAGCCTATCTGCGTCCCCAGCCACAGACCAAGACTTGATCACTAAATATGGAGATAGAAGTGAGTGAAACATCTCTTTTGTAAATGATCAGCAGGCATTTAATACCAGAATAACACAGGCAAAGACATTTAAGATGATAAATGTTTGTATGTTACACAAAGTAATGAAATCTTTTGTGTGTTAAAGAACATCACGTATGGTTTATCATTATTGCTTTAAGTAAAACAGTCAGGGTTTACTGCTGACAAATAAAGGATCATATTCCACAATGAAAAATCCAACTTTCTATCTGAAGAGGACTGTTAAGTCAATTGCTTGCAGAAAAAACACCAAGCATAGTTTTCCCAAGATTTCATCACAATATCTGGGATAAATGTTAATCCGCTACTTTGGGGATCCCACTGTGAACCGAGTGACATAAATGAGAGCAGAATTTCAGCTTTTAAAACAGTACAGCTGTTTGGGTTTTTTAAGCTGCACTTGGAAGTTCTCAGATCAGATTTTAAAAAGCTCGTTTGAATAGACCTCCATGTCTACTGGTTCCCCTGGTTCTGTGAATGAAGGAGCTGTTGCTTCAGTACCTGACTGTGAAGCTCCTTGTCCAGCTGGCTGATGCCCTGAGCCAGCTTAGCCAGCTGCTCAGCGATTACGGCATGATGGATAGCCTGTCCTGTGTACGTCTTCACGTCAAAGCCTTCGTCCAGGAAATCCGCATAGCACTCTGTAAACAAAGCAGCATGTCCTTACAGTCTCCATCAGCAGCATCCAGCAGGCCAGGTCTGATACTGAACAGCTTCTCCGGATCACTGCATTAAAAGCCTTAGATTTTCTAGTAGGGTCATTTCTAAACACAATCTACCCGCTCTAACAGCTGTTCTTACAGGGAGGGAGAAGGATGATTTAACGTGTAGAGGTGTAGGGAATGTTAGCCGCGTTACACAGAAACTATGTCGGGTATTAACTAAGACATGGATGGTTTTCAAATAACAGGCTCACCATCTTTGAGAAGTGAAGTCGTGGAAGCTTCTTTGCCGTCCTCCATGTTGACACTTCCGCGTGTGACGTTTGTTTCTTCTTCTTCTTCTTCTTCTTCGAGTTTTACGGCGGTCGGCAACCAGCGTTAGGTGCATTACCGCCCCCTTCTGCTCTGGAGTGTGGGTTAGACAATAGGTTTATCCCCACACTCACAACCCTATTTCTTTTTAACAGTCAATGTTTTTAACTTTTAAAAAAACACAAAAACAAACAAAACACAACCTTATTATAACTCTTATATAATTCTTAATCTTCTTCAAATCCTATAAAAAAGCCCAGTGTCTCTCAAAAATCTCATCACTATCCTGACCAGTGCTCTCTCACTCCCTTTCAGTATTTCTTTTAAATTGAATTCGTGGACTCCTAACTCCCTAAAATTATTCCTCATGTCCTCCCTCTGTGCTTCATATGCCCTACATTTCAAGATTACATGATCCACTCATTCCTCTCCTTCCTGACACCTCTCACACAGTCCTGTCAGATGCTTTCCTATGAGTTTAAGTGGTTTATTCAGTTAACAATGCCCTAATCTTAGTCTCATAATCACCACTTCCTTTCTCCTGTGTCCCTTTTCTAATCTAGTGACTCTGATACTATTTTGAATATTATATAAATGTCTTCCTTTCTGCTCTCTATCCCACCACTCTTGCCACATTAGGTTTACTTTCTCCCAGATTACACTCTTAACTTCTGCCTTACTTGTATTTAATTCCATCTCTATTCTTTCTTTCCTTAATGCCCTTTTTGCTAATCCATCCGCTCTCTCATTCCCTCTCAAACCTACATGTGCTGGAACCCACATAAATTTAACCTGCCCCCCACTATTCACTATTTTGGTTACTGACAGAAGCACTTGATGTAATATATCTTGGCGGCTTTTAGAGCGTAATGATTCCAAGCTTATTAACACTGATGAAGAATCTGAACAAATAATTACCTTTTCATGTCTAGTTTCTTCCACCCATTTTACAGCCACCAGCCCTGCCATCATCTCTACTGTGTATATCCCTAACTTATTTGAAGTTCTCCTATTTACCCAAATTCCTTTTGCTGGTACAACTACCTCAAATCCCGTTGCTCCGGTCTCAGGTTCCTTGGCTCCATCTGTATAGACCATTATGTGATCTCTATACATTTCCATTACGTGGCATTTGAACTCACTTACAAGGTCTTTTTGAACTTTTCCTTTTCTGTTCATTTCAAATAAATGCCAGTCTATAAACGGCACTTCCAGCAAACAAGGTGGTACTTTTGGGTATACAACTGTAGGACTTATCTTCATTCCCAATATTCCCAGTTCTTTTGCCACATCTTTCCCTATTCGTCCAAAATTTTCCACCTGACTCTTCCCATCTTCCCAGCACTCCAGCAGAACTTCTTTTGTAGGGTGAGAATCTTTGTGTCCCTGCAAATTTACCCAGTAACTCCCCATCATGTTTCCTTCTCAGCTCTAATGGCATTTCTCCCATCTCTAACTGTAAAGCAGGCACTGGCGATGTCCTAAAAGCCCTGCTACAGACTATCAGTGCCTGAATTACATCTATTTAGTTGAGATCTAGCTGCTGACCCATATGGAATACTGCCATAATCGAATACTGACCTGATCAATGCTACATACATTCTACTCAGCGCTGAGCAAGTAGCTCCCGATTGCCTACCTGTCAAACATCTCATCATGTTTATCACTTTTTTACACTTTTCTACTATCCTACTAATGTGATCTGACCATGTTAATCGTGAATCAAATACGATTCCAGAAATTTAAACGTTCCAACCCTTTCTTATTCATTTCCATACATCCTTAATTTCAGTTCTTCCCCTATTCTTTTCCTGCTGAAAATTACTGTCTGGGTTTTCTCAACTGAGAACCGACACCCCCAGTCCCAACCCCACTCTACCACCTTATCAACAACTCCTTGTACTTTGCCAATAACATGTGCCACATTCCTTCCTCTCTTCCACAATGCTCCATCATCCGCAAAAAGAGACCTACCTATATCTGCTGCTATCTTTGAAAAAACATCATTTATCATGATGGTGAAGAGTAATGGACTGATCACACTGCCTTGAGGAGTCCCATTCTCAACCCCATATTGACTTGATAAATCTGATCCTACCCTTACCTGTATTTTCTTTCCAAACAGAAAATCCTTTATCCAATTAAAAGCCTTCCCTCTCACTCCCATCATGGACATTTTTATCAACACCCCTCCCTTCCACATCATGTCATAGGCTTTTTCAATATAAAAAAAATACTGCAACTACTCATTCCTTATTTGCCTGTGTTCTTCTTATCTCAGTTTCTAACCTTATCACTGCATCCATTGTATTTCGTCCTTTCCTAAAACCACTTTGATATTTTGCCAACATTTCTCTCTTTTCAAGGTCACATGATAATCTCTCAGGTAACATCCTTTCCATTACTTTGCAAAGGTTTGATGTCAATGCTATTGGTCTATAACTAGTAGGTTTTGATGGATGCTTACCCGATTTTCTGATTGGTATAACTACTGCTTCTTTCCATGCATTTGGTAACCTTCCCTCTTTCCATACTTTGTTGTAAAATTGGAGTAGTTTTGATAATGCTCCTACTCCTAGATGTTTTAACATTACATACATTTACTTATGACCCTCATTATGTCTGCTAAAGAAAATGGTTCATCCATGGATTCACCTGTTTCCTCCCTCCTTTTTAACACTTCTGGATATTGACTAATTGTCGTTTCTCTTCTCCTCTTCCCTTTTTCTGACAGATTATCCATGCTGTGTACCTTTGCAAATGACTTAGCCATTATCTCTGCCTTTTCTCTATTAGAGATTGCAGTTTCCTCCCCTAGCGTCATGACTGGATACTCCCATATGCTTCTTTCTCCACCCATCTTCTTTATCATCCCCCATACCTCACCCACAGGTGTTGTTCTTCTTATCTGCTCACAAAACGTTCTCCAACTTGACATATGTTTCTTCTTCTTCTTCTTCTTCTTCTTCTTCTTCTGTTGGAGTTTTATGGCAGTTGGCAAACAACTTTAAGGTGCATTACCGCTACCTACTGGTGAGGAGTGTGGATCAGGGGTTATCTATCTTACTACATGTATGCACACATATACATATATACACATACCTATATATATACAAAAACGTTGTTAACTATTATTTAAATCCTTGAACTTAAACCAGTACTTTTAAGAAATTTCTAAATTACCAGGTAACAAATATTTCCCCCCAGCATTTCTGTTATTCTATATCTTACTTTAATTTTTTCAAGATTTTGTATCATATTTCTTACAAATAAGCATAATGTGTTCACCTGTTTCTTCCTGATTACAATGAATACAACTCCCATTAACATGTTTTCCTATTTTGAATAACGTGCTATTTAAACCAGTATGTCCTACTGTTAGTCTTGATATTATTACATCCTGTTTTCTGTTTAACCCCCCTTCCCTCATCTTTCCAACTTTTCTTTTTATTTTATAGTGCCATCTTCCTTTTTTTCTTTATCCCATTCTTTCTGCCACCTTTCCCTCAACTTCTGTTTAATAATACTTTTAATTTCTAATTTACTGAAACTAATTACTATTTCAATATGTTCATGTTTAGTAGCTGTCTTTGCTATTTTGTCTGCCATTACATTACCAATTACCACAATATGTGCTGGAATCCATAGCAATATAATTTCAAGCCCCATCATATGTAATCTATATAATGTTTGTTGGATTTCTAAGAAAATATTGGGTCGACTTTCTGAATGGGTATAATATATATTATACAAAAGATGAACTAGAATATGAACATATTATTGTTTTAGGTGGTTTTATTTCCTCTATCCATTGTAAAGCTAATAGAATTCCTGTCATCTCTCCTCTGAATACTGATAATCCATCACAAATTATTTTACCTAATAAAACATTGAATTCTGGAATAAAAAACACCACTCCGATTTTATTTCCTGAATCTTTTGATGCATCTGTATGAATGAACTATGATATCTATCTACAGTATATATATCTGTATATTACATGAATCTGATTAAAATTTATTATCTTTCAATTTTTTATCAAGTAAAAAAAAAGTACTTTTACATGAGGTATAATCCATGGTTGTATAACAGATAATAAAACATTTCGACCAATATTAATTTGTTCTACCCCTAATTCTTCTTTTTTTTTTCTATTATCCATCTAAATTTTTTTATTTCTCTCTTTTCTTTATCCCAGCAAGATTTTAATATATCATGTGTTTGATGATTCATATTATTTCCTTTCAAGCTAACCTAGTACATACTTATTGAGTTTGTCTTAACTTCAAAGGCATCTCTCCCATTTCCACCTGTAAAGATGTCACCGAGGTTGAGTTAAATGCCCCTAAACAAAGTCTAGTCTAGTCTATTTTTTTTAGATTTGTTTCTGATGCAGATTCAAGTACTATGCACCCATAATCCAATATTGATCTTATTAAAGCAACATATATATATATTTTTAACGCTATTCTATTAGCACCCCATCCATTCCCAATTAGACATATCATTATATTTATACCTTGTTTAAATCTAAAATTTTCTGAATGTGTAGTTTCCATGTTAATTTTTCATCAAATCACATACCCAAATATTTCAAATGTTTTACTCTCTCTAGTTCTTGGCCATATACTTTTAATTGTAAATTAACATTACTCCTTTTCCTGGTAAAAATCATCACTTTTGTTTTATCCATTGAAAACTTAATACTCCATTTATATGACCATTCTTCTATTTTTAAAATGGCTTCTTGTATTTTCCTAATCATGAATTTCAATTTTTCCCCTTTTTTCAAATAGCCCCATCATCTGCAAATATGAAACACCAATTTATTTATCTATATCTTTAAATACATAATTTATCATTATAGGAAACAATAAAGGGTTTACTATACTCCCTTGAGGAGTGCCATTTCCAGAAATTTCTTTCTTTTCCAATTTTGACTTGAATAGTTCTATTTAGCAAAAAACCTCTAATCCATCTAAACATTTTATCTGATATTCCTAATTTACAGAGTTTAATTAGCAATCCGTATTTCCACATCATATCATATGCTTTTTCAATATCAAAAAATACTGCTATTACACTTTCCTTATTCACTTGTGCTCTCCGTATTTTATGATCTAATAATACTGAATCCATTGTATTCCTCCCTTTCCTAAAACCACTTTGATGTTAAAATGGTACATGGCCTGCATAGTATCTGTATAGTCCCTACAGACCCCAAAGCGCTTTACACTACATTCAGTCATCCACGCACACATTCACAGCTGCCCTGGGGCGCACTGACAGAGGCAAGGCTGCTGGACACTGGTGCCACCGGGCCCTCTGACCACCACCAGTAGGCAACAGGTGAAGTGTCTTGCCCAAGGACACAACGACTGAGACCGTCAGAGCCGGGGCTTTAACCAGCAACCTTCCGATTACAAGGCAAACACTCAAATCTTGAGCCACAGTCACCCCTGTTTAGTAATACATCCTTTAGTTTCCATATAAAAATTAAGTCTGTTATTGTTCATTTTCTCCATAATTTTACAAACATTAGATGCTAATGCAATTAGCCTATAACTATTTGGTTTTGAATTATCTTTGTCTGGTTTGCATATTGGGATTATTACAGCTTCTTTCCAACATTGAGGTATTTCTCCTTTCTCCCAAACTTTATTATATATTTCAAGCAAAATGTTTTTAGATACATCTCCAAGATAATGTAGCATGGTATATGATATTTCATCTTTTCCAGGTGCAGATTCTTTGTTTGTTTCATACCCAATTTAATTCTGATTTAGTGAACGTTAAATTTAATAAACTTGAATTTTCCTCACATTGACTAAATAAATGTTCATTTCATTTAACATATCTTGTTTCCTACTTTGCATTTCTTTAATAATATTTTCTGAACTATGTATTTTACAAAAATTCCATGCTAACATTTCTGCCCTTTCTTTATCTTTCACAGCTACTAAACTATTGTCTTGAATCACAGGAAATCCATATTGTTTTTCAATCCCATTCATTTAAAAAAAATAATTTCATAAATTATTAATATCAGTCTCCCTACCAACTGTATTAAAAAAAGACCTCCAGAAATTATTTTTTGTTGCTTTATTGTTCTCCTTACATCAGCCTGCAATTTCTTATACTTATAAAATTTTTGAAGTTATGATTATTTTTCAGTATTTTAAAAGCTTTATTTCTAGCTTTAATAATTTTGTTACAATGCTCTGTCCACCATGGCACAATCTTTTTCCTCCTTCCTCCACTTGATGGAATTTGGAATACCCTTTTTTTGCTGCTTTTATAATTACTTCACAAATACTTCAGTCCTCAATATCTTGAATAATTAGTACTGATTGACTCTCTTTCCTCTGACCATTCTCTGTTCTCATCAAATGTTTTATGTTATTCACCTCCCCTCCCTGAATACTTCTTTGAGTTTTTCTAAATCTTCTTCATTCGGAATCCCTGATATTACTCCTCGCGTAAATCTGTTTTCTCCTAGAACTTTTTTCTCATATACTACTTTCTTACATTATATAATCAATGAGCATAGTTTATTTTTTCTGTTCTTCTGTTTTGCATATGGGTAAGGGGGTAAGGGTTAGGGTTTTCAAAAAATTAACTGGACAAGTCCAGTGGTGCACTCGCAACGAATGCCCTTCACGCTAACCCTGTCTGTCCGATTTCCTTCTCTTGTGGCTTTCTTACCTTCTTTCTCTATCCCTTACTTTCCTCTAATTAGGTTCTCTTGGCTTTCCTCTTGCTTTTTCTGTTGCCCCCAACATGCACTTCGTTAACGACGTTTCGACTTTTCTGTGTCTTCTTCAGGTTTCCGTGCATGTTTCCCCTCTGTGTTTCTTTCACCACTTGTGTTTCTGCTACGTCTTTTTCCCTTTAGCATCTCTTTGCTTTCTTGTCTTTGCTTTTTATGTGCTTCCCTTAGCTTCCCTTCTGCAACTCAATTTAGTTTAGGCACCCCCTGATCTGTTCCTCGTCCTTCTCTCTTCTGAGCTTTTCTTCGTCTTTTAGGGTTGGTCTTATAGCTTATTTTAGCTTATTTAGTTTAGTTCAAAATAAATAACATGGATAAAATAGGAACATTAGGTTGTAGAAATAGGGCTAAAAGAATACAGACTTAGTTTTAGGGGTAGGTAGGGGTAGCAAACAGAACGCAAATTTTAAGGTTAGGGTAGATGAACAGGGAGAGGTTAGGTAGGTTAAATAAACTTGTGGATAAATAAATGAAGTGGCGAATTTGCCTTTAAGAGCTAGCGCTCCAGACACCGTGCCCTGGCGGGTAAGGGTTTTCAAAAAATTAACTGGACAAGTCCAGTGGTGCACTCGCAACGAATGCCCTTCACGCTAACCCTGTCTGTCCGATTTCCTTCTCTTGTGGCTTTCTTACCTTCTTTCTCTATCCCTTACTTTCCTCTAATTAGGTTCTCTTGGCTTTCCTCTTGCTTTTTCTGTTGCCCCCAACATGCACTTCGTTAACGACGTTTCGACTTTTCTGTGTCTTCTTCAGGTTTCCGTGCATGTTTCCCCTCTGTGTTTCTTTCACCACTTGTGTTTCTGCTACGTCTTTTTCCCTTTAGCATCTCTTTGCTTTCTTGTCTTTGCTTTTTATGTGCTTCCCTTAGCTTCCCTTCTGCAACTCAATTTAGTTTAGGCACCCCCTGATCTGTTCCTCGTCCTTCTCTCTTCTGAGCTTTTCTTCGTCTTTTAGGGTTGGTCTTATAGCTTATTTTAGCTTAGGGGGTTAGGGGTTAGGGGTAAGGGTAGGTTAGGGAAACTGAACCTAGTCCCCAAAGGGGAACCAGGGAATGCACGGGCCATTCCCCATCGTGTTGCGGTGTCCGTAGCCCTATGAATAATAAATTTACACACCGTCACCCGGTGGGGTCTAGTTTTTATAATTTACCTTCTGTCTAACCGTACTTTCCTTAAATTAGCATTGATTTTGGCATTATTAGCCTTTTTGTTGCCCCCCATCCACCTTCGACGACGCGTTTGGACTTCTGTTTCTTTTTGTCTTCATCAGGTCTAGTGGATACCCTCCTATTGTGTGTCACCCTCTGTGTCTTCCCTCTCGTCTGCAACGTTTAATTTCGACTGGCACCCCCATGTCTTGTCCTCGTCCTTTCTAGTTTTTATTTCTTCTAACTGTATTTAGTTTATATTTTATTGTAGTTTATATATACACGTGTGTTATATTTAACTTTCAAAGTAAAATAAATATGACTTACAGAATTTGAGGGTTAGAATTAAGGGGGGGAGGGCTTAGGGTGAGGGACTAGGGGTAAGAGGTTAAGGTAAGGAAAGAAGACAGGGTGGGGGTTAAAATAAAATAAACTATCTATTAATAATATGTGGCTAAATTGCCTTTAGGGGGCTACGGACCACGACTGGGAAGGCACTGGCGGGATAGGTTAGCGAAAGTGAACCTAGTCCCCAAAGGGGAACCAGGGAATGCACGGGCCATTCCCCATCGTGTTGCGGTGTCCGTAGCCCTATGAATAATAAATTTACACACCGTCACCCGGTGGGGTCTAGTTTTTATAATTTACCTTCTGTCTAACCGTACTTTCCTTAAATTAGCATTGATTTTGGCATTATTAGCCTTTTTGTTGCCCCCCATCCACCTTCGACGACGCGTTTGGACTTCTGTTTCTTTTTGTCTTCATCAGGTCTAGTGGATACCCTCCTATTGTGTGTCACCCTCTGTGTCTTCCCTCTCGTCTGCAACGTTTAATTTCGACTGGCACCCCCATGTCTTGTCCTCGTCCTTTCTAGTTTTTATTTCTTCTAACTGTATTTAGTTTATATTTTATTGTAGTTTATATATACACGTGTGTTATATTTAGGGTTAGGGTTAGGGTTAGGGTTAGGGTTAGGGTTAGGGTTAGGGGGTTAGGGGTTAGGGGTTAGGGGTTAGGGTTAGGGGTTTTGAAAGAAAAGTCCTGTCGCCGGAGGCGACAGAGCTTTTATGCACGGGCTCTCCTGCATGCAGTCCACCGATGCCATTCTACCTCTCGTTCAGGCCTCTAGGAGTCACTGTCTCCAGTCTATGGATCCAGATCCTCTCAGCTCTCCTCCTCTGTGCTGTGGACCAATTTGGGTTGCACTGTAGCACAGTGGCTGTCAGTGATTCCCATCCATGTTCCACAAAGTGTTGCACTAGGGGTACCTGAGTTTCCTTTTGATTCTGAATGTTATATCTATGTTGGGTGAAACGGGTCAGGATGCTGTTCTTTGTTTCACCCACATAGTAAATCAGGCAAATTTTGCATCTGATTAAATAGACACAATTTTTAGATTTTGGGTTTCCAGATTGGTCTGTTTGATAAACTGTTTTGTCAAATTTGTTCTGTACCCAGTGCAGCTGTTTAAAGAAGTCACTTTGACCTTTGACCTTTGTTTTTTTCAGAGGTTTCACCTTGGCATGGACCAAAAAATCCTTCAAATTTTTATTTCTTCTATAGGCCGCAATAATCCTGTAATTTGGTAGCAAAGATGTTTCAGATTGGAATTTGGAGAAGTTTTGTTTAACGTTATAAATAAGCCGTCCTGCTGAGGTGGAATAAGTCGTAATAAGAGGCAGCATGGGAGATGTGTTGGGAGGCCTGGACTCTAGAAAGGAGGCCCTACAGTTCCTGAGGAATGATTTGGCATATCCTCTTTTGCAGAGAGCAGAAAACAGCACTCGGGTGGCCTCCTCAAAATCCGTCTGCTGGGTGCAGATTCTGTGGAATCTGAGGAGTTGAGATTTAATGAGGCCGGCGTAGGTGTGCTTAGGGTGGTAGCTAGTTTTAAAAAGAAGGCCGTGTGTATCTGTAGGTTTAAAGTAGACTTTAACGTCTAACTTGTGTGTGGTGCCGAATTGTGGGCCTTTAAATGTTGTGGTATCCAGGAAGTCCACAGCTTTAACGCTGGTAGTGGACTTCAATGTGATGGATGGGTTATGTGTGCTGAGGGTGTGTAGGAATGTCTGGAAATCCCCCTCCGAATGAGTCCAAATCCCCCAAATATCATCAAGGTACCTAAAATAAAACAAAGGTTTTTTAATGCATTTATTCAGTGCCTCTGTTTCCCATTGCGCCATGAAAATATTGGCATAGGCTGGGGCGAACCTCTTCCCCATAGCCGTGCCCTTAATTTGAAGGAAAAACTGGCCATCAAATTCAAAATCGTTCCTTCTTAAATTGATTTCCAGCAGTTGGAGCAGTTCTTTGTCAGGTCTTTTAGGATTAGGGTATTTATGAAATATGTTTTTTATAGCATTAAGGCCTTCTGAAATATCAATATTAGTATAAAGACTATCTATGTCCATGGTAAATAAAATGGAGTCCTGTGGTAGGGCTATTTGTTTAATTTTATTAATAAAATCGTAGGTATCTTTTATATAGCTATCATGCAATATGGATAATGGATTAAGATAGTAATCGATAAATTCAGCCGTTCTGTAAGTTTCGCTACCACAGTCAGAGACGATGGGCCTTCCTGGAGGGATCTCATATGGCTTGCTCCATTTTTCGGGCTCCTTATGAATTTTGGGTAGTAAATAAAATCTACGAGCTCTGGGCTCTGAAGAGCCTCTGAGATAATTTCTTTGTTTTGCACTAACAAACTTTTTCTTATGCAAATCCTCCAATATTTTGTTTACCATGGGGATAGTCTCATGAAATATAGGTTTCTCAAGCCTCTTATAATATGTGGTATTAAATAGTTGTCTTTTACCTTCCCATAAATATTGTTCTCTGTCCAAAATGACAATGGAACTGCCCTTATCAGCTGGTTTAAAAATGATGTGTTTGTTTCCCATTAATTCTTCTAATGCTTTGGTTTCTGCTGTGTTAAGGTTTGGTCTGATTTTATTGAGGTGAAACTGATTGTCAAAATAATAAATATCATTATTGATTAATATGCCCACCTCTGCTGGTAGAGTGCCCGTAGGGGGATTCCACTCTGATTCTGGCATAAAAGGTTTGGCAGTGTTGTAGAGGCGGGCATCGTTATCATGATCTTGGAAGTGGATGGCCAGTTTAATCCTCCTGTGGTATTTCTGTAAGTCATATCGAATTTGAAACCTAATATCTCGCTGGGTATCTTTATGTAAGGCTGGAATAAATGTTAAACCTCTACTAAGAAGTGAACACTGTGCATCAGAAAGTTTGAAATTCCTAGACAAATTACATACATTGTTATTTACAATACTTCTGTGCCCTTCCTGCCCTGGCAGGCTATCAGGGCAATCTATTTTAGCCACTCACACCAGTAGTGAAGCAGGCGTCCAGCGGTGAATGTGGTCCAGTGGACCTTGTCCTTGCCGACACTGAAAGCGCTGGTGTCGAGGGCTGGGATGAAACGATTGAGCTGGGCAATGTGAACATTCAAATGTGAGAGCATGATTTGCTCCCTGTGTGGGAGTGAAGGAGAGAAGTTAACCTCTGGAACAAAAATCTCAGCATTTGGACAGTTAATTTTGGCAGTTTTCAGAGCTTCCATCATCTCCCTGATGAGAGACTTATTGTCCCTCTGGATCCTGTTATTGATCCCAAAAGAGAGGATCAGCCTCTCCACGCCAGGCGACACAGCTGCTTTCTGGAACAGGATGGTCATGTGCTTCCATTTGGCGCCAGGGAAGCTGTCCACCTGGATCTCAGGGTTGGTCACAACAGGGAACTTGGCCACATTAGAATCCCCCAAGATAACAAATTTCTTGCTCAGATGAAGTGACCAGTCACGTGCTTTATTAAATGTTCTCAGGTGTCTGACGGTGGTATTTACCTGAGCAGGAGATGGCGCCGTGGTGTCGGTAGGGGTGATCTGTGGCTTTGGGATAGGTTTGAAGGTGAGCCGCCTCTGGGTGCTGATTTCCATCCTGCGGTGGAAAGGAGCCAGCTTGAGCCTCTGTGATCTCCTCGGTTCCAGCTGCGCAGAGCTGGAGGCTGCTGAGGAGGGTGACGGTGTAGTAGGAGCTGGAGGATTGATCCTTTGCTCCTCAATCAGGTCTGTGATGAAGATGATGTCGTCATCGGAGGAGGCAGGTGCTGCTGCCCTGGTGACCTGTGGCTGGGGAAGCGGTCCTGATGCTGCTGCTGTTGACGTCATCAGGGTGGCGTTTTCCCTCGAAGCGCTGGATGATCTGTGCTGGCGCTGAGGAAGAGGCTCCAGCTGTGGTGTGGCGTCAGCAGGAGGTGGTTCAGGGAGAGGAGAGGAAGAGGTGTTATTTTCCTCCTCCTCCTCATCCTCCTCCTCCTCAGATGTCGAGGGTGTCCAGACGCTCCTAGTGAGGTCCGTCATAGTCGCCGTAGAGGTCATAACAGGTGGAGGAGGACGAGGAGGAGGAGAAGGAGGAGAGGAGGAGAAGCTGGCCCTCAGCTGAGGATTTGGAGGCGTGGAACGAGTCGGATATCCCTCTGGATCCTCTTCGTGGTCCGCAGCCAGGTAGTGCTGTGCAGGTGGCGTGGTCGCTGGGGATGATGAGGATGTTGAGGAAGACGGTACCGGTGAGGGAGGTGTGGAGGTGTCCGGCCCCTTTTCCTCCTCTGTGACTAGGTAGACTTGCACTTCATCAACCGTCTCAGTTCTAAACCTTTTGCCTAAGTTTCGTTTGGCCCATCTGACAGCCACCTCTAAGGGAGCCAGCAGGTCGCCCCCCAGGGTTTCCAGCCTCAGTCTGTCAGCTGCCATCTCATCCTCATAATGTTGTCTGAGGATAATAACTGTATTC
The DNA here is from genome assembly GCA_028564705.1 of Apricaphanius iberus. NCBI lineage: Eukaryota > Metazoa > Chordata > Actinopteri > Cyprinodontiformes > Aphaniidae > Apricaphanius > Apricaphanius iberus. Next base: position 57,849 of record JAPXFQ010001173.1, read on the forward strand.
ATGGCCCACATTCTGGCATTTCCATCAATTAAATCTAGTGTCCTGATGGTGGGTACCGCAGGCTTAATAACCGTGGCTAAGTGAGCCGTTATGCGTTGGATAGCAGGTGGATCGTTCTTTATATCAGATACGTTCTTTAAGTGATGTGCAGCTTTAAGCAGTCTGTGCATGGCTCTAACCTTCTCAGCAAAGTAGGGATCATCTGACCTTTGCGGCTGCTGCGTGCGCTTGGAGCTTTGCGTATGCTGAGGCGCACGATGTTGCTGCTGCTGCTGCTGCTGCTGCTGCTGCTGCTGTCGTCGTCTCCAAGGCCGTGCCGCACCTCCGTTCCAGCTTTCTGGGGGGTAGGGGTGGCGATTGTTGTGCGGTCGGTTCTGTGGACCACTGAAGCCTCCGTTACGGCTCCCGTTCCATGGACGCCGCCAGGAGTTGTTGCGTCTTGTCACCGAAGCATAGGATCTGCGCCTATGCGGGTACCGGGAGTGTTGGTAGCGTCTGCGTGGTTCCCGGTTCGTTACCGGCGGTGGTGGTCCGTTGCGCAGTCGGCCTCTGCGGTACTGTACTCGGGTCCAGCCGTCCTCCTGGTCATCGTAGTCGTTCCAGGCCATGTTGTTGTAGTGGAAGGATGATAAAAGGTGCTATCTGGCTAACTGTACAGCTAACTAATTATAATAAAGTAAAATAAAAACGGAATAAAGCCGCAACTTAAACTTTTTGCCGACTGGCACTTTATTGCAAAAATAAATAAAAAAATCAAACTATTTACAGTAACAGCAAGCTTACAATCGCGACGTTTCGACTCATGAACGAGTCTTCATCAGGCAGAAAGCTTGCTGGAGCGGATCAGATCTGCTGTTCTCAGGCTGGGAGTCGAAGCAGCTGGATGAGCCGTCACGCAGATTCAAATCTCGCAGTCCGGCAGTTAGCGGGCTCCGATTGGCCCCTGTAGCACCTGTGCGTCATGACGCAGATTAGAGCTGTGGCCATCAGAGGCGCTGTGGGAGTGGCCGAGCAGTGCACCGTTCATGGCCACACCCTATACTGTCCAGCTGAGTGCCCAACAAATCCAACCACCAAAATAAACATATAAACAGACATGATGAACATAGAAATTAAAATCAGTTATCAACATACATTTTATAAGTACTCTGGCAAGAGTTTCACTGTACCTTATTAACATTTTACCTGGAAGTCTGGCAAAAAAGGAACACTTATAAATATATTTGATGCACAGTGTTCTGCAGATTAAAATAATAAGAATCAGTGTTCGAAGTGATCATGAATTTCAATGTGAGGCTTGAAACAGCCTCATTTGTATAAAAGAATGTATGGAAATATCTTGACAAATTGTCAGAGATAGTATAATGTCGCCATCTTGTGACCAATAAAAACCATTACAATTTTGGCTTCCTTTTACAGATTACAAAGAGTTTCAACAGTTTTGGATCTGTTGAACTGGAGAGTAGGAGCCACGAATGGAGTCACTGTGGTTACAAAACAGGTAAGTAAAATGACCTTCAACCTTTAATCAAAAAACAGTAACAGAATAAATTATGAAGGGTTTTCCAATGTTGTGGTTAGTAGAGAGC